>KB673090.1:9101745-9193729 GCA_000349145.1 Anopheles dirus | reverse complement strand
TATAATAATGTATAAAATTAAATTATTGAATAAATATGCAAAATTACAAGGAAATTTTTAATAAAAACAAAATGTAAACAACCCGGTCTCAGGAGCCGTTCTCGGTTGTACCGTCCACAACGGTTCGGTCTCGGGCCGAGTTTTGTTGGTTGTCAAAAAACTCGGGTGCGTTCTCAGGTCGAAACTCGGATTGTGGACCGCGAGCTTTATGCGTTTAGCCCAGTTAGGTTTGACGTCCTGCCGTTGAGCCTACACATCGGCGTTTCGTTGTACCGCGCTGGATGGAATGGTATCGATTATGGATGCGTCAGCAGCAATCCAAGCGAAAAGGGCATTGATCGAGAATGCGAGTTCAAGGCTGGACCACGCCAACACCGAGAATCGGGAGTAAACAGTGCGATGGGAAGCGAAGGAGGCGAGGGCCAGAAGAAAATGCAAATATCAACCCACCTTACAGGATACACCGGAGAAGGACGCAGCAGTGTGCGTTTTATCAGTCGGCCGTTCAATTTATTCATTCCAGCCGGGAAAGGCCAACACTAAAAAGGCCTGTGTAACTAGAGGAACGTAACTAGAATTTAGTATACAGGATTGTTCCATCCGCATATACATCTGTATCTGTATCTGTGTATTCTTCAGGATTGTTTGAGACTTTAGACTCCACAACTAAATAAATAGTACACAAAATATCTATCGTTGAAGATATGGTGTTTCCGAAGAATTTGAAGATTATGTGAATAAGATTAAATTAAGTATACGCTTCATCTGCTCTAAAGAGAAAATAATTCTTTACGTTCACTGTCTAGTAGCTAGTCTAACTTATTCTATCAAATTTCTTACTTCCTCCGCTTCAGAAAACTCATGTTTATGTATACGTCTCGATTTGTAATTTATAGGCCGCTCGTAGTTGCGCGCGGCTGTGTTCTTGCGACTCGTGGATACACTAGAATCGACGATCCAGGGGAAGCTGAACAGTATTGTTCGCAAAGATCGAAAACTACATCCTGATTCTGTCCTGACTTCGTGGCCCACCCGATACGGATGGAAAATGTTGCTAGACGCGATTCTCCTACGGCTTCTAGGTCGCATCAGTATGCATGAATTTTGCTTTAGAGTTGACTTTATCATTCTTGCTGACTTCGCTACCATCTTTTGCATTCTTCCGTGCAGAGCATGTCTGCTTCGAATCAAAATGAAGCTTGCGGAGCGGCCCTAATATAACATCGTTTGTTGTTCACATGCTTAAAGTGGATGTTTTATGTTTCGCTCCTGCTTACCATTAAAACTTTTTGATTTGCAATCCAATTTGCTAGCAAGACGGCAAGGCGTGAATAACCTGACTGTATGAAGAATGCTATAGAGTACTTAAAAAAGTGTATACGGCACAATCACCAGGAATGAACATTAAATATTAAACAAAAACACCTTCAAGCATTAGTTTACAAACATAGCGTCAAGTGTAAATCCCCGCGAAGGATGTTGAATGTTGTATATACACAGCGCGTTGGTTTGATTCCGAAAAAGATTATTTACCGAATTCACAAAAAAAAGTTAGGCAAACCACCCGCTGGAATAAAGCGGAGTATTTTATTGGAACCAGCGATAGATAGGAAAGAATAAGCATCAAACAGCTTCCCGCTTCTCAGGCGATGAATAAGATAAAATGAAATCGGATAAGTCTTGCATGAAAAAAGCGAGATCCGCGGAGTTCCACATCCCTCGACCCGCGATCGCTTCTTGTCCAACCGTCCCGTGATTATTGCTCAATTTCCGCACGTTAATTAATTCCAGATTTTATTCTCCCTCCCATCCTAAATCAAGATGCTGGTGTTGCATTTCAAACGGAACCATATTCCACCATGCTATCGTGTTGCCGTTCGCTTCCACAATGGTGGATCACGTGTTCCGTTGAAGATTTTTAGTTCAGCCAAAGCTGAACGGTTCCGAGCGAAAATGGCTGGGACATTCGCAGCATTACTACTATGAAAATAATGACAAAAGCCTTCTTATTATCAAAATTGTCATTTTATCAAAAAATATATACCAACTCAAAAGCCATGTTTGTGAAGCGATTGCCCCTATTACCCGTTATTCTTTAAGCCTGATAATAGTTGGTAGCACACACACAACAAAAAACACGATGCCCACGATAACATCAATGATGACAGCTAACGATGCCCCGAAGCTGATGCGCTATCGACGATAAGATGAAGACCATAAAATCCGAAGACTATCTTTATTTTCTGCAGCAATACCAGCCTCGTGAGTGGAAAGGAACTCAACGGGAATTGATGGCGTAATTTATTATTGCCAGTAGTTGTAGCCGGGCATGAAGAAAGCTCTGCGTTCTAGGAGGGGCATACAAATACGCCGAATAAAACCGTGTGCCCATAACCGTACGTTTCATGGTTCGCTTCTGGATTAATCTTAAACGCTAGACAATAGCCCGCTATTAGCGAAGCAGTCCCGTACGATGGTCGAAAACGATCGGCGATGGAGCAACTAAGCGGAACGATAATCGTATGTAGATTGCTTTTCTCACAGTTTTATTGACTACCACACTTCGAGCGGGGGGGTAGGGATGATGCCGGTAGACTTTCGAGTACCGGGCTAATCCGGTTTTTTATAGCACATGTGTCAAAGTTGGAGTGGCTGTGCTGGAGTCAGTTCACGGATTTGGCCATTGTTCGCCATTTCAACGCATGATGGAACTGAAAATTGATAAAAACCCTCTTAATTGGTAAAGTTCATAAATAAAATCCGCACCCGAAGTGGTTTTTCGCCGATCGATTATTGTGAGGGGGATGTGGTTTAGAGCGTTAGGATGTAAGCTCGCGTTTGAGGGTGCATAACTCAGGATTAATCTTTTTATGATATTTCAAACATTCGTTTGCAATTAATGAATTTTCGCCCACGTCGACACCGGTTTGGTCTATATGGCTAGTATAAAAATATTAAAACGAAGTCCACGCTTATAGAAAAACATTTACATTATAGCATGTTAGCTACAAAAATATAGCTGAACGGCCTGATCTGATCATGTGCTTCATCAAGATCAAAACTACATGACAACACTACGACATACTACAGAGTCCGTGACAAGGAAAACAATTCCAACCTATTTGTCCTGCACTTCCCACCGATGCTTACGTCATTTTGTGGATACGCCGGGATGCCGTTCCGCTCGCGTCCTTGCAGCTGCCAGCGCACTGTGCGCACAAACCACTCGCCGACGCGTGCTGCACTAATGTGTCGCTGTGCCAGCGTTGTGTCACGTATCGATCTGTGCCGAAGAAAGGCACGAACGAAGAAAGACAACAATGTCTCTCAACTGTCTGGCGTTTTGGTTTCTCCTTTCGGTGGCAGCAGCAGAATGAGAAAAATCTTTCAATCGTCAACCGTCCCATACCGCGGTGTGCCATCCATTTCACTCCTCTTCCTTTTGCACAGCATCCTCCACACTTGGCAGCGACCTACAGACAGTGCTCACAGCCCGCAGCAACCAAAAGCGCACGCTTTAAGCTCGACGATTCAATTCGAACCACCGCTTCCTAGCAACTGGTTCTACCTTGCCAACCGTCAACATACGTCATTGGCTTCCGTTGACGGTGAGCACGGTGGGACGGGCTTCCATTCACGGCACACAATTATTCTCCCACAGAACGCTCCCACATGCGGGAGTCCACAAATCGTGCACACATGTGCATACACAAAGGGATAGAGCATTTGTGTAATCTATCCTTTTCGCAGCTTTTTAAATCCAAATTTAGCGAAGTTCAATAACCCTAACGATGAGTCGCTCTTCGGGTGAGAGATGGGTGTCGATTTGCTTTTTTCCCCAATCTCGGGTGACTTTTCCATTCGGTGGCACGTATCTCTGGCGCGGTGTGCATCGCATATCCGTCCGGAAGCCTGACACTATTCGCGTCAAAAAAGCGGAAAGCAAGGTGAGGCTAGAGTGTTGGACACATCGGGGAGAACTTTTTTATAGAGAAAAAAGAGGATGCGATATGCTGTTGACGGATGTCTCTCAAAACAGAGACATTGCCCCGGCAAACACTCACACACTGGTGCGCTTTCTTTCTTTGCGCCCGAAATACGATCAATAACACCACCAGCTTATATAGCAAGCACGGTTCTTATTTTCGTGCTCTTGGTGGTCTCGTGTCGGAAAATGCTCCGATGGTATTTCGTTTACGTCTAGAACTTTCAGTTTATCTCTTTCGCTCCCACTCTTTCGCTCGCTTTCTCTCTCGCACACAACACCAAGCGACAACCAGGCGTCTCCATTTGCAGCGTTTGGGAGTACGTTTCTATTGCTGACTCTTTCTTCTATATGCAGTGGATGATACTACGAGTTTTTGGAGATTTCGTTAGCTCTTCACACTGCTCTGATACATTTCACAATTTGTATTTGCTGGTTATAATTTACTTTTTTCTCTCGACATCTCCCATTTGATTATATTTTCCGAATAAAACTTATCTATTTCCATCCATTCTCGTCATTCATTGCTACATACTCTTTTGCATCTTGTCACTCTCTCATTCTATTTTTCTCTCTCTCGGACAGTTTTACCCTCCATTCCGATTGTTGCCGCGCAGCAAGTTTAATGAAACTGGAAAATGGTGTTTGTGTGATTCCTCATATCCTTCTCCCCCGGCGTTTTCGGTGTGCTTGCATATTGATCCTGCGTGTTGGCACACGATCGTGACCTAGGTCAACATCGGCGACGCTGAAACTGATGTTTCGTTTGCTGTGTAACAAGGAGTATCGTTTTTGCTTTACGCGTGACGGTTCTTTTCAGTTACTTTAAAACGAATGAGCTTGTTAGAAACGTATGAAAACAAGAAAGAAATAAACTACTTTTAACTTGAAAAGCAGTCTAAATCACGAACAAGATTTTCTGAAATGTGCCTTTCAGAGCCTTGATTGAATGAGATTATTTTTACTTACTCACGCACTTTCTTGTCTGAAAGGACCATAAATCTTACATACCTCAAATAAGAAAAGAAACGAGTATTAATTAAAAATTGTGTTCAATATTTATAAATAAGTAAAAAATGCTATGCTTGTGAGGAAATCCTACAGAAAAAATAAAATAAGACAATTATCTGATTCTGTAACTGTAACTTGTCGGAATTATTGAAGGAATATGCTGTAGCTTGGATAAATTATCAATTAAACTGCGTTATTCTAAAATACCAGTTGAAGAAATTCTTCAACAAAAAGCCCCAAGAGTGGAAAGATATTATATAACTAAAATTCATAATATCTTTCCACTCCTCCAGCTTTTCATTGAAAAAATATTGCAAAATTTACAATAATACCTTAAATTTAAGAAAAACCAATAAAAAACAAGAAAACATTGTGTAATAATATGAAGAAAAATTCTTCAAATCTAACTAACTTCTTTAAAAGTGATACACGAAGTGATTGAACGCTGTCGCTAAGAGCCGAATCACCCAGATGAAACGGTGCATAAAATGTTCAAACCCGCCTGGCTGGAGCAGAACGGGCGAAAGTTCCTTATTGATTTTTTAGTGTTTTTCCACCCCAGCCCACGTTACCGAAAACCGTTTTTCACATCCGAAGCGAACGTCGGGTTTTGCCTTGTTGCATGCTTTGCTCCACAGTTTGGCTACTAAGCAACGAGCCAGCCAGTCAGCCAGCCAGCCAGCCAGCCAGCCAACCGACCGACCGACCGACCGAGCAACCGACCGACCGACTGGCTAGCTGTGGTGGCTGACTTTGGCTGTGTTTGTCGAGGGAAAATTAAGTGTCGTCTCTCTCCCTCTCTCTCTCTCTCTCTCTCTCTCTCTCTCTCTCTCTCTCTCTCTGTATGTCAAGGTGTGTTCGAAGCATTTTGTTGGAATTTAGATTCCCCTGCAAATGTGTTCAAGGATTAAGGTAAAAATATGAAAAAGTTTCTCATTCCGCTTCACATGATTTCTGGGTCCTGATGCCGCTTAATGTCTGTCGCGTAGTGTTTTCTCTCATTCGCTCATGGCTGCTCCATTCTCTTTTACCATTCGCTTGTGAACTATCGCATACACGACTCTATTTTCACCGTTCGTCCTCTCAACCTGTTGTTTTTAGAGGATTAGAAACCAAACCAGGGGAGCAAAGTAGGAAGCGACGCTGTCATGGTGTTTAAGGGCGTATTATCGGTTAAAATTTGCCACCCTTTAACTTGCGCTGGTGGTGTAGTGAAGGCAACAGAATCGTTCCCTGGTGGAAATTCGCTTTATCTGAACACCACCGCAACCGTTACAGTACAAGGATCATGGTTAAAGTTAGATCACAACCATTAAATAACTGCATCTGATCAGTCAATAGTGATCTGTGGAAACAAATTTGGCGTATTACATGTTAAACATGTGTAGATTTAGATTCATTTAGATTTATAATTAGAAATTGATTATTTTGTTATTTATAACAAAAATAAAACATATTGAAACAACATGGCATCAGACACATTTCAAACCATTGAAGTTATATATGCGTTCTATTTATATATGCATTGAGTATATGCATTTAGTTGTGAATTAAGCACTGTTTTGAGCACTTTTGTTTCAGGGCTTCAGATTCAAACAAGTTAGAAAAATCTCGAAATCGATGAAATATTAATTGATAGTTTTTCTGTATATTTGATGGTGAAAACATACAATTTTAGCAATCACGA
Organism: Anopheles dirus; assembly: GCA_000349145.1. Taxonomy (NCBI): domain Eukaryota; kingdom Metazoa; phylum Arthropoda; class Insecta; order Diptera; family Culicidae; genus Anopheles; species Anopheles dirus. The sequence goes on along the minus strand of KB673090.1, from coordinate 9,187,046 downwards.
TCGGGGCGTAATCGGGGCGCAGCAGTGTTAAATGGGTTTTCATATTTTGTTTTGAACACAGCGTTGTTGCGTTATATACCCATCAACATCCGATATAGCTCGGCCTTCTGATCGATCAACGTGACGTGTGGGTGCACCGCTTGTTCACCTGTACGCATAGGAACCATAATACTATTGAAAAAAAAAACACACGCACACACAAACAGATGAGAGTAATTCGGAGAGCAGCATAGCGGCAGAGATAGATTGTGGCTGTTGGCAGCGAAAACATGAACGTGGAACATGGAACACACCGAGAGCAAGAGACCGAAAACGAGACCATACCGATGATGCTAAGGTGAGTCTATAATTAAAAGTTAATCATCAGCTTTTTGAAGTTGAATTTGTTCTGTTGCTTTTAGCGTTGCCCCCACCACACTGCCGCACTCCCCCACTCCCTCTTCCCCTCATGCCGATGACAAGCTGTGGAAGAAGAAGAAGAAGAACGAGAGAGAGAGAGAGAGAGAGATAGAGAGAGAGACAGAAACAAAGCTAGCGCACGAAGACAATGCGCGCGATGCGTTCGCTTCTTCATGCAGTTCTATCGAAAATCGAACAGCATTCTTCACCCAACAACGCCACAAACCAACGAAACAATCGCCCGTCCAAATGGGAGGCAAACGAATAGTTTACACTGGCCGTCTTGACACAGCCATTGAAATCTCGACCCAAAGCAGCACGGCGCGAACCGTCTCTCACTCGCTCCGCAACGCAAAGTGGTGGCATTGATGACGTTATATAGCCCCCAGTGGATGTGGTTGTGGTGGTGGCGGTTGGAACCAGCAGGAATAATGCTGGAAACAGAAAGTGCAAATCATCCGCAGCAATTAGACGTTCGGAAGAGAACATAATGTTGCTTTTGCCGTGCCGTTCCCGTGCCTTTGCGTGCCGCCGTTCTTCCACCGCCATCTTCGCTTCGCTTGTCCACCAGGCAGGCAGGCAAAAACCTTCAATTGTTCCAATCGGCCACATAGGATTCTGCCGTTGCTGCTGCTGCTGCTGTTGCTACTTGCCACAAGGCGTCACTACGATCTCTGCGCCCGGGCCACATCATCGCGGCGGCTCCCGTCCCGTTATGCTGTCTCTGTTCCTCTTTCTTATCGATCTAGGCGCCACACCGCGTGAGCCGGGTGCCGTCGCGCCCTCCGCTCCGTGGACTTCGGTCAGCGCGGAATATTCGATTTCGAATCTGCTTCGAGCGAACGACGGTCGTGGACGGTCGTGAACGTGTTCAAATCATCGATAATCCATGTCCGTGGAACAAGCGTTTCAACTTCACCTCAACGCAATCGAGCAGACGCAAGAACACGCGGCACACGCAAAGCCTTACACGCGAAACTCGTAAGCCCTTCTGGAGGCTTTGTGGAGGAGGATTTGGATGTCGATGCGTTCGACGTTTGCAGACACAACTTCAGAAGAACGAAAGATTAGTGGATAGGGCGCAGGAAACAAACCTCGGTTAGAAGTTACCGCATTAGTTTGATAATCGTCCGCTGCATTGTTGAAAACGTTGAAGCATTAAAGAAAATGCTACTATGAACTTGAGCCAATTGCTCGAATCGACAAACTCGCACGCTCCCGGAACGAATGATGGCTCGGTGTGGGTTTTGAGTTCACTTCCACTCATGGCACTTAGTTTTAGAAGATTTTACAACCGCGGTGCCGTCATTGGAAAATATTTTCTTAAAATTCAATGGGTAATGTTTGCTTCCTCTTCCAAACAAATTTGATCCACGTTTGTCTACGACTACTTCTATATCCATTCACTTCAATCGGAACAGCTATCAACCAGACACACCTGTGTCGGTTCCGTTGCTTCACCTGGCAACTTCACAATGCTCAGAGGTCTACCCCGCTAGCTGATACAATCACTTTTTATCCCTCAAAAACTGCCGTCGGTTTTTTGTATTTGTTCGAATGGTTCGTAGTAAACTGCTGTCATGGCAGACGCGACAACATTGCGTGTTACTTCACCAGCACAAACCATTAATAGAACCATCGAAGACTGTCAAAAAAAACTATCTCACGGAGTGCTGTCAGAAATTAGAAAACAATTCATTTATTGTTGGTGAAAATGAGCGAACTGACGAGTTGGCTCCGGCTCCGGTGTTTGTGACGTATACATGCTGCTGATACGAAATAGACGACCCTCCGAAAACCATCCGTCCAGCGAGGCAATAAAGCATACATTACATTAAAAATCCGTCCGTCCTGTGGAAATTAAATGCCACCGCTCTCCGCAGACTAGTGTCGCGCGCGTCAAACAGGCACACATAACTTCTTTTGCTGGACACAGTTATTTTTGTTTAATGGCCCATTCAACAGTTCGTTGTCGAAATATGTTGACGACGAGGGGGCTAAATCACCCCCGCTTTTCGGTGCATTTACCGAAAGCGTAAGCGTGGGACGTTGGGGTTGGTTACAATTATTTGCAATACATTAGGTACCATCTTACTGGCCTTACGATTATGTTATAAAGTTGTAATGCACGCGAGACAGAGTTGGTTTGTGTAATCGTGTGAAGTACATTTTTTTTATTTTGCCATTAAACATACTTTCGTCACAGTTCTGTCTGCTTCTGCAGGTAACATAAGTACATTCCATCCGCTGTTTAGCAATTGTCTTTTACATAATACCTAAACAAATTACAATTATAAATCATTTACAACAATAGACAGACAGGGTGCTTACTTTTCCGACCAAATCTGCGTTTAATTAAAGTCAACGCAGCAATCTAACGCCAATAAATTTCGAAACGAAACCATCACGATAAAAACCTGTCAACCAACCACAAAAGTTGTCCCAAAACCGGGAAACGTCATGTGTGTGCGAGTCCAGGAGGAAACTCTTGTACCGCCGCGCGTGCAATGGTGCATGCATTATTGCTGTACTTGTTAGCGGTATGTATCTCAGCTGCAAACGATGCAATCTAGTGATAAACTAACCTCGCCTCTCCCCGGGAGGACACACAATGGCCCCAACACAGCCACACAAAGTGCGCAGCCGGGAGGGACGGGAGTGGGGTGCATGGTGCGACCAACATAAATACGAAGCACTTAACACGCCTGGCCATAAATCAATGGGTCGTTTGGTTGGATAGTAATTAATAGCCACGCTACAGCAAACCACGCGGCGCGTGGTGCACCGCCAATGCGTTAGCAATGCTTAAAACCAACTCCATAATTGATGAGCTGACCCCAGAGGGGGGGGATTTTTGGACAAAAATGGAGAATGCTACGGAGCAATCTAATTTCGAGTACAAACTACGCAAAAGAATATTTCGTTTATTGCATTTTTTATATGTTAGTATTTCTGATGATAGTCACAATGGAATTTAGTATTTGATTTATCCATTTAATATAGTCGGCCTGGTGAATTATGTGTAGATCTAATAAGCTGTTTTGCTTTGTTTGAATTATAGTAATTATTATAGTTCCTAGTGTTTGTGTATTGTAAGTGAAATCACATAACAGTTCAATAAAGTGATCTATCTTGAATCTTGACTTGCATTCGATTTGGGTTAGTTTTGTGTTGCCTTTTCTAGACTAGAAATGAATGAATTCTTCATCTTGCAGTTGAAATGAAAGATTTCTACAAATCTGACCAAATGATCATTGGAAACACAACAGAGTTTGATTAAAATGAATCGCCCAAATCCTGTGAAAAACTGCAATGCACAGTTCAGAACAAAATCATCATTCCAAAAAATGTGAATGTGTTGTTAACATTTTTAAATTATAAGTAATATTTTTAATAGTGTAATAACATTGTGGGAAACGAATTTCATATAGGAAAAATACACCGTTGCAACATGATAGAGTGGCGCCATCTGTTGACGAGTAACGAAACTAAACAATACATTAGAGTTGTTTAACAATATTTTTCACATCTCTGTGGTGAGTTTTTTTATGTTACAATTTAAACCCTTCTAACAGGGATCGCCCAAGGGATAAATAATTGTTGAAATAATTTACAATTATCATATAGCGTCTCGTTACACTTTTCCAATCAAAGCCTCAATTCATTGTACAATAAACTGCATCGAGGAATAGAAATTTATGATTCATGTATGCTGCGACGCTCGCAGAGACACCCTACCGCGATCAGGAACTGACGTCACAGAGCTGTGTGTGTGTGTGCACCGAAGACGGTGGTACCAGCGCGCACGCGATGAGGAGGCTGCCCGCGGCACATAAATTTCGTTTTCGTTCAATGTTACAACATTGACCTGATTAACCAATCGCTCGAATCGGATCCATGGCTCGAATGCTGCTGGCGTCGTGAGGCGATCGAAAGCGAGCGAAAAAAAAAACGAAATAAACCTTCGCACAATGCGCTGGCGCTGCGCGTTGATGCAGCGCTTCAATCCACCGCTCTGCACCGGTGTGCATGCAGGCACCGACTGTGCATCGTGACACGTTCGTGGGTAGTGGTAGTAGTAGTAGTAGTAGTAGTAGTGTAGTAGGTAAGCACAACTACGCACAATGTAAATACAGAGGGGAGAATAAGTTTGTATATTTTAAATATTTTACAAAACATGATAATGTAATGTAAAAAAATAAAAAATCTACTTACTAAGCTTCAAACAAAGGCTCACAATACCATCACGTTGAAGATGATGTAAAGCAATAGTTCCAGTATTCCCAACCTAGCTCTACCGTAACTCATCTCTCTGCGTGATCTTCACATACAACCGCACAGCACTTTGCAATCCACCGTTCGTAAATTACCAACGCCATACTCTGCGCTACACAATTACGCTACACCACACCAACACCACCGACGCCAATGCCGCCGTCCCACACAGCGAACACAACGCGAGCGCTCGGAAGAAATAAGAACCGCGAAGGTACGCGTGCGCCATGCTGGTTGTACGTAAATCGCGCGCACACCATCGCCTCGCGCTGGATGGGCGGGGGGGGAGGGGGTCTTTTTTGCACTGATGTGTTGGTGAAGCCGCCCGTAACTCATCTAGCATGACAGGTACACATACGCTGCGCGGACGGATGAGAGATGAGCGGATTGATTGCGCGCAGATTGCGTTTGCGCGTAGCGTATCGCGCGCGCCCGGCGTTCGCCGACGAGAACCACCAGCCGCAACTCAGCCGGACGGAGAGAGAGAGCAGAGCTGCTGACTCAAGCAAGGCGAAGCGAGCATGTCGTCGCTCACGTGATATTAGCTCGGGCGTACTTGAACCGCTTTAGCAGTCAGGAAAACAGCTTGGTGTCCCGCATGTTTAGACGGCAGGCCCGTCGACGCAGTGCCGCCTGCAGTGCCGACGCAGTGCCGCCTGCAGATACTGCAGTCGAGCGATCGAGAACGGACTCAAATGTGCGTTCTTATCGAAAATCGCACGAACATCGCCGCTCCGGATCGTCTCAAGGAACTGGCAATAATTGTGTGCCTTTGCGGCAGGCAAGCAACACGCACGCGAGAAACAACAGCACAAGTGCAGATGATGATGATGATGATGATGATGGTGGTGGGTTGAAGAAGGAAAAAACTGATAGTTAACTTATGCAGTTGTACTTGACTCACCATAATAACACATCAATTTGCTCTTTTGAATCTCCTTCAGCGTGGAAGGACAACAGTTGGAAACGGAGCAACAGCAGGCTAATCAAAAAGCATGCTGCGAAATTGATAACAAGTCCGGCTTCTAGTCAATGATTATGTAAAGTATGTTTTTGAAACCAGCACGGACTTACTTAGGTCTGGGTCACATAATTTCTGTGCAGGAATGCTGTAACAACTAATCTTTAGATGGACCTGGAATTGCTGCAGTAGAAGTAAGTTGTAATAGGAGATAAGCCACAAATACAGCTAAAAATGGTTTGACTTGTGCTTCGGCATTGCTCTACAGTGACAAGTTATACAATGCGTTCGCTTTAATATTTGGCAAGTAATTCAATACGAGTTTGTTTCACTGGTAAGTTTCTGCTTCAGCTTCGGATGCTGATAATGTTAAATACACTTTTTCATTCGTAGTCTCGATCGTAATGAGTACTAGAACAAACTACAACAATATCCTCCATTTTTTCCTTGTCACACGTATATAAAACTGTGAGATGATCCAACAGAAGTCTTCTAGTCACTCATCAAAAATGTGTGCGATGACTCTTACTGTTAGAAACAATAAACCTGTGGAAGCTCATGGTCTACTTTGAGCTTTTGAACATTTAAATTTTATTCCAAATATTTCCGATCCTAAAAAAAACCTTACTTATTTGCTTCCTCCACAACTAATTGTCATCATTATCATCCGTAAAAGCGCAGTGAAATAAACAAAATTAGCACTCGCTCAAATCACCAAACAGGTGCCTAATATAACCTTATTGCAATAACCACTAAAGCTTCCGCTACAGCCCAACATTAAGCCACCTTAAGCCCTGTTTCATGATGTGAAATGTACGGCGGGTGGAAGTGATCAGCTCCACTATGTGCATGGTTCATTTCGGTGTCCACCCACACGTTGGACAGTAGCCCCTGCACGGTCGTCTCCGCGTGCCGCCAAAGGTAATGATGCGCGTGCGCAAGAAAAAGCTCAATCATTTATAATTTTCATTTTAATGAAAATGTTATCTTCCGCACCACTCACCAGCGGCTCTCTTCTCTTCAGCCCATGCCGCAACCGCAAGGCAAAAGCACGAGACAACGAGGCGCACATGGCCACGGGAGGCACGCACAGAACGTCAAAATTCCACAAAATTCTCGTTTGACATGATAAGCAGCACGAGCAACGGCAAAACCCGGAAGTTGACAGCGGCGCCATGGGCGGTGTGTGTGTGTGTTCGTGATGTGTATGCGTGTTTGTGGTGCCCTTCCGTTCAGCAAAAACAAGTGAAACAAGAACCATTACACACAAAAAGTACGAAACAAGACATCTCGAAGAAATGAGCTGCAGACCAAAAATCCATCGGAGCACAAGTACGAAACTACAAACACCAATACATTGTCATGCCTACGCATGTGTCCGTCGCGAACCAGATGCTGCTGGAAGGTGGTGCTGGAGGGAAATAAACACATCCCGGCAGCTCCCGCCCGGTGCTTGGAACGTTTAAAAGCACATAAAAATGTCAGCATACCACATCATAAAACACAATTATAATTAGTTAAAGTCAGTCATTCGTTTCAATTTTCGTTTCGTGTTTCACGGTCTCATCCTGCGCTTCGGGCCCTTCACACACCACTCGGCCGAGCGCCAGACGTTCCTTTCGCTGTTGCGTTTTGTTGCGTGTGCTTGTGGCCCTTATTACTACGCCCCATCTGTAGCTATCTGCGCGCCTACGATGCGTATGCCTGGTGCGGCTGGTGTTGTCTTGGGCCGTGTTCTGCTGTTGAAAAACCTCCGGTCGAGAAGGTTTATGCGTTGATGCTTCTGCTGCAGCAGCAGCAGCAGGAATGGCCAGGGTGGGTGAGTGAAGATGGTGGTTTAATGGTTTACCACAAACTTTGCGGTACTGCTGTCTTCGAGCTGTTTTATCACTTTCATCACTCACTGGGCATTTAGTGCTGAGTTTGATCTTCCGCCTGCACAACACCAACGTAACTGACCAAGCATGCACCATAAAGATAAAAAGGGGTTGGATCGGTGAGAACTTGCTGCGTTGCTGGTCCTGCGGCGTTGGGCACAGAAAATGATCGAATGTATAGTCATAAAAGGCCAAAAACCCTGCCACAGACCAACCGAGTGGGACCGAGCGACAAGATGCATCGACGATTTATTACCGCATGCCGAATTAGCGTCAACACGACTGTAATTGACCGCGTATTGTGTACAGGTCCAGACGACAACCGGGAAAATCATATCATTTCCAGCGCGAGATACCAATGCGGGGCGACAAATGGACACAAAGCGGTCCACCTGAACCAACCGGCGCTGTCGCGTGTTTTTCACCTGATGGGACGAATGTTTCATTAAATGCAACAGCAACAACAACAAAACAGCGACAAAACCCGGTTTGCGGGGGGGGCGGGGGGGAGGGGGGGCGCCCAAAGTAAGCGAAATCAATTTACCTGAGAAGACCCTTCAAAACCAGCGTCCCAAACTGTCATCCATTGAAGTTCTTTCGGCGTGTGTGCGATGTGAAGATCGACGGAAAATTCAATCTCTGCTGGATGTGGAAATCAATTGCGAACAGCCCAACACACACACACGCACACGGTGGGCCAGCGCACCCATACATAATCGCTTGTAGCGCTACCCGTGCACAGATTGTCGCTGTCATATTTCACATTTCCAATCACCCCAGGGTAGGTGGTGAAAAGAAAATTTTCCGTTCGGGAACCGGGGTAACTTTCTTTCCATCGGTAGGAAAAGTTACACCCACCTAAACGAACACAGAAGCTGTACGAATGCGTCTTTTGCCTAGGTGGGCAGGTTTCTAGATGAGACATTTTTGTAACACGTGGAAGCGTTATCTGGGAAAGAAGTTATTCAAAGCTTCTGATACATTGGGTATGTAAGTACGCTTCCAGCCTGTCAGAAAATGGTGGAATCGCTAGGTTGTTGTGTACTATGAATTGAGTGTTGTATTCAAAGCATTAGAAGGTTGCATTGAATTAACAACAGTCAGAATGTGAGACCTTCCAATATGAGAGTAATTTTTGTTCAAAAATGTGTCAGCTCCTACTATACAAAAACTATTTGAAAAATGGTACATAATATGTTTTCAAGATTGCTTTCCTTGTGAAAACATGATACGACAACTGTTTAAAAAATATTTGATATTATCACACCGGACAAACACCCTTATAAGTACAAGGGTTGGGATTATCTCACCCGATGCTTGTATTTCAAATTAGAACGCTTTCCATTTCGTTCACTCGAAACGGACCGCACCTCGAATCACGTCACTTCCTCGAGAGCATAATTCGAGAGACACGAAGCCGAAAACACATCACACACAGGGGGGGGAAAAAACGTAACCCTCTGCCATCGCTTATTAACGCCATCAAAGGAGTAACATAAGACGCTGTGGTGCCTTCAAAAAACCATTAAAATGCAGGACATAAATTTTAATTACTGATAATTGACGCCCTGCTAATGATGCGTATTAACACGTGGCTTATTTACGACCCGTCCCGACGACCGTGTTCTTTGCGCCTGCGGGAGAAAGCTTTTCTTAACCCCCCTTCTCTCCTGTTTCCTTCCCCTTCTTTGCCTTTTCACCCTCCGTCATAGGATGCGAGTGCGGTACTTCGGTGAAGGCAAACAGGGAAATTGAACTGGGCTGGAAAATGTACTACGGCTCAACTGGTCACCCTGGTGAACGTTTCAAGCACAAACAAACGCGCACACACACACGCACAGGCATATACAGGCGCTCGTCGTTTGCCCGGCGTGGAAACCAGGCAGACAGAACTAACGGGACGTTCCATCTGAAAGCTCGCTATGGGCAGAAGCAGGGTAATTTTTACTGCACATGGGCAGCATTATCGCCCCGGGGAGTCCTCCAGCGTGGAGCCACAAGTCAGGCCCCGGTCGGGATCGAGCGACGAGATCTCCGTGCTGACGTCGCGTACCCAAGACTTCATCACAGTTTTCGGCACAATTTGAAGATGACTAACGAGCAGTGCGGAAACAGTTGAGCTCGCTCTGCCAACCGTTCTCTGCCGGCACTACAGCCTCAGTAGATAAATAATGAAAGTGTGTTTGCCAAATTTGTTCAAACCATCGGCGAGATAGAGAGTGAAACAAAACGGAGACACGAACCGCAACAAAAAAAAAAATCCACTGCGAAAGCAGATAGTCACCGGGGAGTGGTGGGGGTGAGAAAAGCGAAAGAAAACTGCGCACGATTAAAAGCGCTAATAATAATTTCATAATTAGCGATGGGTTTTTTGAAAGTCAATACCACAAAGGCAAACAAACCGATACAGGCGGCAAATTAACTACCAGAATGACAGCTGCTGGTGCTGTTGCTACTGGGCCAGTGTTTGGAGGCGCATCAGAAACGTTCACATCATTATAGTTGTAAGCAGCGTCGAGTTTTGGCATGCCCGACGCCCATCGACACCCATACTCCGGTGGTGGCTAGTTTCGAAGACTTTTAAAACGGAGCGAAACAAAACAACCATTCGGCTCGAGCCCAGTGGTGTCAAACTTCCGGTAGACTCGAGGTCCACCGATTTACCAACCCCAAACACCTGTGGGGCTAGCCATATGAGGGCGTTCCGTGCATTGTTTGCACCGGCGAAGTAGTTTGACGAACCTGCCACCTATTCACTATAAGACAAGGTGGAGGGATTTCACTTAAATCGTTCTGCCAAGCGTGGCCGAGCCAGTGCGCACCACGCTCAAGCTTTCCAGCGAGCTTTGAGACATGGCATGCTGCTGAAAAGGAAAACAGAAGAGAGTGAACACGGCGCGCATGGAATAGAGAGCTCAGCGGGCACAACCAGACCCAGCAGCGAGCAACAGCTCAAGATCAATTAGCGATGATGATCGCAAGCTGGTAAACACAAATAACAGTAATCGGTAAAACGAAACAATCCGCACAGATCCGCAACACAAAACAGCGGCCACAACCGACATTGCACTCACTACATAACAGACGCTACATAAGAGGTAACGGTGTGTGCGATCGGAGACGACGCGTTGGACGAATCTGCGAGAGTTGGTCTGAAGGTACGTATTACAAGGGTTTGCAACAACTCAGAAATATGAATAGTTATAAGAAAATAGTGAGGCGCCTTTCAGAGGTGAAGTAATGTTTGGAAAAAGTAGAAAACTAAACGTAGTAGTAGCACACAAGAGTGAAATTAATTTATATAAATCGTGCTAAAGCTTGCAAACCGAATGCCATTCGCATGCTGTACGCAAATATTTGAAATAAAACTTCGACTGATCAAGCATAGTCTTCCGCACCCTTTTCCCGTAACAATCACGTCCCAAAGGTTCACCGAAAAACTTCACCAGACGCAAACGCAGCTCAGGGCTAGCTACACATCACCGTGTAAAACCAATATCCCAAAGCAGCTTAAAACCGCCGGGAGCGGCGAGGATTGTTGAAATTGCATCGTTCCAATGCATTAGTGAACAGTCATGCTTTTATAATAATGTCACGCACACCGTTCCCCACAAACCACCATTATCTTCTCGTAGTGCGCTGGGTCACCGACCAGCCTCTACTTATTCATGCTCCTAGTCACCCCCTTTTTTTGGTCGACCATAATCGACCGCGCACTGTTTACAATTCCAAATTGGCCGCTGGCGGAAATTCTGGAGTGTTGGTGAATGTTTGGAAAACTACTGCATAAAGTTAATATCAGTCTGCTCGCTCTTTGTTGGGGAAGTTTGTTAGGTTCAGACGTGGGGGAAGAGAAAAAGGGATCTTCGATATCGTACAATGATTATGCTAGAGATTTCAAACGGATTTATCAATAAGAAATTTCAGCTTTTTTAAAGACAATAAAATTATATATTATGATTTTTAGAGAAAAAAATATTAACAGCATGAAACAACTTCAAGAACTCTCCACAGAAATAGGAAGAAAAAGAAAAACGCACACGTTGCAGCTTTTCGTTCGCTTCTGCATACCAAACGGATTCGACGCGAAACGGGCCGGACAAACTTACGCTCGTCATCAAACACCAACATTCCGCTGGAACGGTAGCACACACCTGCCGGACTAGTCTGTTAATGGAAAACATTTTAAATATGTTTCAACCAACCGGCTCACCTTCCGTGGCGTGCGACCAGTGGAACCAGACACACAGTGGTTCGTTTCTTGAGGAAAAACAATCCCACAACCTTCAAAATAGGCTGACAATAATAACGTTCTCCCATGTCAGTCACGAACAAACATGAGGGCGCCACTCTCGGTTACTGGTCACGTGTTTGAGCTATGTCCGATATGATTCATTAGCTGTTTCTTGTGCCTATGATAAGCAGAACTGTCTAAGAAACTAAACATTTGTTTCTATTTCTTGACGCGACTTTTTCGGCGTCTGTACGCGTTTTACTGTTTGCGACATTAACACACTCGGTGCATTATCAACTGTCCAGCACGAAAGTGTTTCACTACTTTAATTTCCTCCCGTAAAGAATCTTGAAGAGAAATTCCACATGCATAATGCGAAATTATATGCATAACGAAAATAGAAAACCACTTAACGCAGAAAAATATGCGCATAAATATACCCCGATCCCCTTCGTATAGCATAAGGGCATATGAAATGATGAAAAACGATCAAACGATGCATTCACATGATGACAGCAACATCGTCACGGATCGGGCGATGGACGCGACAAATCATCACATATCACATATCCGCGCACGGCCGTCAAGCGTTAATCGCGATGAACTTTGCTGCGAAACTGTCTACAGTTTAATCATTGCCAATGACAGAATAATTGCTTCACCACCCCACACACAACGACCGCCATCGCCAGCACCACCCTATAGCACACGGTGCAACAAGCAGATATGGTGGTGTCGACGCATGGCGCGTATCGTTCTAGCCAATGGCACGGATTACGGGTGTTTTACACGTTTTTTGTTTGCCTGCCACAACGAAATGTGTACAAACCTGTTAAAGTGACAGCGGTGTATGTCGCTGGAGGATTGAGAAAACTGTTGCTATTCTTAATTCCTCAGGAAGATAATGACGCAGATGACGATGATGACGGTGCCTGCCCCGCTGGCACTGTGCGCTTACGACGTGTGTTGTACCCGAAGCACAAATACGACGAGCCACAGACCATGAAGAACACCGGCACATTCCGCATCTCTTCATCGGCCATTTGCGACACGATTGCGTGTAATTAAAGATTAAAGCATTCATTCTTCACACAGTTTTGAATCGACATTGAGCAGCGGATTCTTCTTGGCTCGCGAGAAGCGGACCGGTAATGGCCGTAAAGAATGGAACGATTGGATTAAATTGAACCGTTGTGTTCTTTCCGGAGAAGCAAGACTCTGACGAAGGCGTTGAATTTTGAAATCGAAACGCCTCAACTCTGATATTAATATCTTTCCTGTTTTCGTTCAGTATAAAAGGTAAAAAAGTTAACATTTGTGCTACACTTATCTAGCATCTAGCCAAGGCAGCATCATTTCCGAAATCGCTATACTACGGCCGGCCGACTAGATCGTCCGACGACGAATTTCTATCCGTGCTCAGGTCTGTCCCGGAGTTGAGTTTGAGATTATCGGGTAAATTATTCGATTATAAAATGCTAAACTAACGCATCAAAAACTTAGCAGCCTCAACACGATCCACGCGCTCGGGGAGCAGAAACAGAGAGAGAAGCAAAACCATAAAACCCAACACTCCCCAACTTTGATCACACACGGAGATAGGCTCCATTTCCGGGAACAAAAAAATATACACGATCTGTCTTCTTGCTCTCTATCGCTGAATCGACAGCTCACAAGCGCACATAACGAACGCAAACGGTTTGACATTGCACACTGTCCTGCCTGTACGACAAGACAGCCCGCCGAGTTTGCGTTGCGTGGTGTGGCAACCAACAAAAAAAACCGCACGCTCATAGTGCACTAGCTTTTACCGTTAGGTCCAAGCTCATCACGAATGGAAGGAAGTACGCGGCCAAGAAATGAATGTGTCTTAATTGGATTGGAGACTTTTCAGTTTTTGTTGCACTGCTCTGCTCGATCATTAGCTGTCGATGGTTGAAAAGAAGGTTTTTTTTTGCAACATTATCGCCACCGTAGAGATAAGCTAAATGCAGTAAAAAGTGGCAAAAACATTGTTAAGCATCCCTTTTTAAGCGAAAACCTCACAGCATAGAATTGCTACGATTGTAACGTGTTCATACGATGCTAGAACTTGGTCCATTGGAAGCCTCCTCCTATCGCACATTGAAGACACACTTGCGCTAATACCACACGGGATCGTTCCCAGTTGGCTCAAGAGTAACAGAGAAAGACAGTGAACCTAATTTGGGACGTCCGTCGGAAGACATATGCGTTTATTTATGTCCCCATGTCGCCGGAGTGCGTGGAGCTTGGAACACATGCGGCTGGAACACGCATGCGGCTTAAATGTTTGCCGCCGAAACAGAACGGCAAACAAACAAGCGCTAAGTAGTAGGCTGGAGATTGTTAAACGAACTGCAGCTGTGTGTACTTTTGTAACTCCTCTGCACGAAATTGTTTTCATGTACGACTGGAGACGTTGGAAACGTTTGACGAACATTTGGTGGGGAATTTTGGGATGCGGCTGTATGATGAAGATGTTTTGCATGACGTGCTCGACTGTGACCGATTCAACGAAGCAGAAGAACAATTATGTTCCTCAATAAGATTCAAGCTCCTATAAATGCTTCATGACCTCAGCATCTACACTTCGAGAAAGAAAATTCAAACTTTAAAAACTGACAGCGTTGATGTAATATCTAATTCACCTTATACAGAAGATACTTCAGACGTCGGAAACTGTCATTCTCTATTAATGTGAATAAACGTTGCACAGCAGTTGACAACATGGTTTGCGATGATATATCTACACTGAAAGTAATTCTTTTTCCAAGCTGATCTAGGGTTATGAGATAATATGATTGCTGTTTCTTGACAGCATTACACTTTATTTGACACCTCATCCACATTGGGTTCATGTGTACCTCTACAGAAGTAACATGACAGAAGCCAAATAACACTCATAATCTTCGTTAGATCTTAGTCAAAGATTGCACTGCTAATTGGTTTGTGGTTAGTTATCAATTATTGAAGGCTAAAAGGCATAAAAAAACTAAATAGATATATTGGATTTTCCAAAATGTTTACGTACACGTTTCAAGATAAAAGAATAATAAAATTATACATTGGTACAAGATTTGAGAATACCAGTAAAATACTCTAAGGTAGATTAAACACATCTGCCGCTAGCAATACGACATTGCCACTGCTAAATGCTTTTTTGATACGGAACATTCAATGTTTTTATTTCATAGTTAGTAACGTCTAACTAGAAATTGGTGGATTTTCTTTTAAATCTATCAAAAACCTTGCGCAGAATTAATCTACTAACAGAAGCAGAAGCAGAAGATATCTACTAACGGGACTCTTGGCTGGACAATAGTTCCACGGTGCCGTGTCGCGTTCAAAACACAAACATCGCTTCGCCTAAGCACGCTCGTTTTGCCACGTAAACAATCTCACCATGCGAAGAAATCATCGCGCATGTTGCGTTGTGTATGCAGAACTAATGCAACGGGGCCCAAACGCCATTTGCAGCCAACCGCGGGCGAGGTGTTTCTGTGTGTGTGTGTGTGTGTATTTGCTAACAATAAATGCCAACAAATCAATTTATTTTGAGGATGACCTGCCTCAACTCAATTATCGTTTGCTCCGGGAGGGGGCAGCGATTTCGCTTGCTTTGGCTTCTTCGGGCACAGCCCCCGGGGAGTTCATATGGTAGCCCCGCTTTGCAGCTGTGCGTCGGGCGTGCGTGTGTGTGTGTACATCCTCCACTTCAACCGTCCGTCACATCCCTCCTCCACCATAAATGCAAGCGATGCAGAGGCACCGTCCGAACACAGCCGAAGATGCACAACACGGGGCCACCAATCGACGTCCAAACGACAGAGAGAAAGATGAACCCCCACGCGCCGCCATCCACGTACCGTTTCCATTCGATCGGTGGTGACTAAACGCGTGGATGAGCAAGAAGATGACGCTGTTCTTCCCCGAGTTTCCGCGCAGCGCGGCAAAGACAGCGTAATTCAGTGTCGGCATATACCCCCGGTCGTGGACGATTGAGTTTATTCGCTCACCCTATAGTGAACATTAAACCATCCACACTCATTAAACCACCACCCCACCACCGGATCCAGAAGGTCCTGTCATACCGCGGGAAACTGCGGATTGAAATGTTTGCGGATCGTTCTCTCTGGCCCTCGCGGTCTCTTTCTCGATCCAACAAACAGCTCCATTTCGCAGCGAAACACATCGCCATAAACATCGATTTCGGATTGCTCACAATGACACCGGGCGTCATACGAATGCAAATCGTTAACGTAAAAATGCCCGCACCGTGTTTCGTTTGTCTATGATGCGGCCATAGACGATTGGCAGCCGCCGCGAGCAGTAAAACCAGAAGGAAGAAGTTCTGTGATAAAACCAACCGATGCAGGGAAATTGAGTGGCGCGCAGGGAAAAAAGCGGACACACACACACACGCCCCTTGACATTTGATGCTGGTGGTGGTGGTGCTGGTGGCCGCTGTTCGCTACGAACACGACGATTTGCAAACTGATTTAGCTTTCAAAGCGCAACCAATGTTCCTGAGGTTCGTCCGTGCAGCCAGCAGCAGCAGCAGCAGCAAAATTGCAAACATAAATCGATATGCGCGTTCCGTTTTCGCTGCATCGTCCACGTCGTCGGCAATCGTCGTCGACGTCGCAGACCGCATGTCCAATACTCCGCGGGCAGACTCGCGCGCTCGCGTCAAAACGGTTTAATCTAATCGCCCGTTTGAATCTAATCCGCGAAACAAAACACGGGCGTACACTACCGTGTGAGCTAGCTGCTGGATCGTGCATCGTTCCCCCATTTGCCAGGCTGCAAGTGGTGCATCTTCACCCGACCCGACGCCCGAGCCACCCCGCACACATTGTATTGTTCGCCACGGGTGTCGGGAAAACTATTTGTGTAAGATAGACGCGGAACGAGCTTTGCGAAGTGAAAACACATCCGACGCCTTGCATACCTTCGATGATGCAATTCCCGTCCAGGGGAGGGATTTGGTGGAGGTGCGGTGGTATCAATGCCCGATTGGTTTTATCTGACGGCCGGAGTAATACGGCCAACATTCACTCTTTAACCCCATATCCGCGTCCAGCGCCGCACGAGAAGCACGCTCTGTTTGATCAATATAGAGCCAGAGGGCAATTTCAATTTCAAATCAAACGATCGAAACAGTTCTTCCATGCCGCCGAGGAAGGGAGCGGAAGCGCCTGGCTACCGGGGGGCAATATCGGTATCGAACCAGTTTTAATACCGAACGCAACACAAACACAATCGCATAAGGAACCTAAGACTCCGCAGCAGGGTCAATAAATAGATAACCCCCACACAGGTCTGTAGGTCGCAGAGAAGGGGACGCGCGCGGGATTGAAAAGTGAAAACACCAACTTACCCTGCATTTTCAGCCGCAGCAATTGACATGTGAGACTCATCTAAGAGCTGAAGGGGCGAGGGGCCCTGTGGAGGCGCGGGGGGAGCTGTAAGTCGCTCCGTGGTCGCTGATACGCCAGCCACCTGAAAGAGGAGTCGGAAAATAGGAGGTCAGATCAGACAGGTCGGATTCACGCACAAACACACACACACATACACAGGAAAGAGGGAAGTTGAGATTTCCGTTTTCGGTTGGGACCACGAACTGATGACAAATGGTAAAAACTCTTTCTCGCCATTGACTAATTCCTTTATCGCATACTCAAATGAATCACCTATGCAGGTCCCCCCATAGAGGGTAGGATTTTTTGCAAGAACAGCTTCTTCAACAGGGTTAGGGGAAAAAGAAGGTGCGAAAAAAAGCCCGAACACCCCCCGGTGATGCTGCAGTTAGCATTATTTCCCTGCCAGCGGTCACGATTGTTAGTTTAGCGTCGTTCTTGCTAGGAAATGGCAAGACCGGTTTCTTGAGCACCCTAGCCGCACATCCTTCTCTGCGAAGACGCGTTGTTGTGGGGTGTGAGATGAAATGAGTAGGAACACACCCGTTTGAAGATCAATTGTTGACGAAGACCAGTTCCGTCGCATTCGACTCGCTGCAAGCGCAGCAGGCACAGCAGTAGAATGCTACATCCGGTGCACTCACAAACACATACGGGAGCTGCGACTAGGCAAGGGATTTGTTTTTTTTACTGTTCGCAATGCGTTCTTTCTTCCTCTTCCTTATTGGATTGGGTTACTTTGTCCTGCTTGCCACACCTTACCGGACACGAACGAACGAAGGTTTAAAAGGGTCTATTTTATTTCAAAAGGGGGGTTACAACAGAAGAATGTAATGCTGCTGCATTCACTGTGACGGATTTTTTTCCGACAATCTTGACTTCTGTGCACACAACAGAAGCCAGCGTATGCAAATTGTTGCAACGCAAATCGGTGCTAAGCGATGGCTTCTCTCCACCCTTGTTTGAAATTAATGTTATCTATTTGTATCTGTAAACCTGATGCATTAACATACTCCGGGATCATATTCCAGGATGTCCAGGATGATACTCCGATTGAGAGATGTTCAGCCGGGAAGTCGCTTCGATTTTAAACTTGAGTAGGGCGAGTAGATACAGAGTGAAAATTAACACCCGGATGTACAATCCAAGAGCGTACGAGTTTACCAATTTCGAAGAATGTCTTAATGTTTGGAAGTTCATGATAGCATTAATCGTTATATTTCATTTTTAAAAGATTATATTCTTGATTGATAGATTTTTATGTTTTAAAAATTATTTCAAATCCAAATAATAGCAGTTTAGATGTAAACAATTATTTTAATCCAATATGTATCCAACCCAATCCAATATCCAATATGTCCAATATGTCGTGAAAATTTTCCATCAGCTTGCAGCCTGGATATAATGAAGAACCTGAGTCCTTAACTTGAAGTAATTTTATATTTAAAACTTATATTACTCAGATTCATCCGATTAATCAAACATTCAAACCGCGATCGTACGGAATTGTTTTCGTGTTCAGTTTTAATCCCTCATTTTTAAAACCGAGAGAAACATTTCAGAAGTTAGTATTTCTCCGTGACGTACGTTCCGGGAGCGTACGACTAAGGGCCGATTTGACGCACTTTCTATGTTATGATCAATATTTTAAGCCTTCTCCAATAGAGTTGAAATATAGTAAGGAAATTAACTATTGAAAAACAGAATCATCATTTAGCAAAGCAAGAATTCAAACACACACACTGAAGACTTCCTCCCAAATCGTTCCAACAGTGCGATTTGCGAACCTTTTTGCAAACCGATATTGTGATTAAATAAATATTTCCCTACGCGCGCGCACCCCCAGGTCCCAGGTTCGTTGTTAGCCGGCAAAAATAAACAAATCATCGAATCGTTTCTATTTTGATGCCAGAACAGAGCGGAACCCAACACTAGCGCGACAACGATCGGCCGCTCCCTACGCTAGAGAGCTCGCTCGCTCCTCTTCCGGCGTGGAGGACGCCGCTCCGCGAAAGTTTCCACCCAATGGGGTGTGTGTGTTAGTTAAAATCTATCTTTGCTAAATCGTCACACGTCCTACGGAGCGGAGAGAGGAAAAAAGAAAGAAACGGCAGCCCGAAAGGCAGATACACAATCGTACGCTGCCACTACCAGCCATACACTGGGGGTAGTAGATGTGCTGCAGCAGCAAAACGATCAGAAAAATCACGCTTCACTGTTCAAGGTAACCTTCGCGGGCGCGAAAGAGATTGAAAAAAAAGTGAAACAAGCTAAATACAACACCTCGCAGCAGTCAAACACGCACACCATGGACCGAAGCGTTTCTTGGGGTGGTGGAATATGAAGCTTAATTTGCTATCGCCACACATCCTTGCGCCGGCACACGCCATGCTTCACGACGAAGCCAATCATAACCCACCGTCAGCACCTTCCCCCTTGGGTCGCCACTCCTCGCCCCGGAGGAGAGGATCGTGAGATCAAGAAAATCCAAACCTTCCAAACCAATCAAGTGCCCACCGAGCCGGAACAGTGAGCAATTATAACATCCCTGTGCGGCTGTGCTTCGGCGCAAGGTGTACGCTTTTAGGTGTCGTAAGCAGCAGGCTTTTGGTCGAAGATCAAACAGCCAACAAGTGCAACAATAGAACATGTGCGCAGCAAGCGGGCTAGCGAAAATTTTAGCACAACAAAACTATGCACGAAAGGGCATTTTGTCATGAAATAAAAAAAAATAGCAACGATCGAAACTATTTCTCGAGTTTTGTGCGATTCACATTTAAGAGACAATTCTTCAAATAAAACAATACCCAGTGAACAAAAACACTAACCCACACCACATTCTTCGCAGTCGGCGGCAAGTGCCGCTTTAAATCGAATTCCCGATCCAGACATCAAATCCCAGGGATTCCGTGTGCACTTTAGCAAAAGAGCAACGAGACGAGGAAAAAAAAACGCCATCCCAAAGGAAACGCAATCCAGACCACGGGCAGCGCGCGCAAGACAGCTTGTTTGCGTCTACCTACAAAATCGCCGCCAAGGAATGTGCGTCGGGCCGGGCCGAGAGCTCTCGCTTTCGCCGTCAGAACTAACCACCCGGCAAACAACACCACACCGACGAGACGGATGCACTTGAGCGTGAGCGGTGGATGCATTTGTTTTAAACTGTCTTCCCAATCCTAAGGGGGGCCTCAGCAGATATATCGTTCGTTCGTCAGTGCGAGCGGAACAAAGTTCGGAAATACAAATCAAACAAAATTACAACAAAAAAAAACTCAAAGCCGGCACAAGTCCGCTGCTCTGGGCCACTGCTAGGACGCGTTTTATGAGCGGTTTGCCTTTTTTTGTTACTAGAAGGATAAAGCTTTTTCGTCGAGCAAACAAACAGACACACAAACACACACAGAATCGTTGTGCGCTTGGGTAAACACAATTTTTGAGATAAACAAATCCGAAAACGGAGCGGTTTGGGAGAGAAAAAGGAGGAAAGCAAACCCGGAATAGGAAAACGCTTTGTCGCGTAGATGGAAGATGTGTGTCCCAGGGTTTCGAGCGAGAAGCAGAGCGAAGGATAAAATCGAAAGTTAGCTCAAAACTTAATAATAACACACCAGCACACCGCACCAGGCTCACCAGAGCCCACCAATACCCACCAGGTCTAACGAATAATCCCAAATTTTGAGGCACTAAAATAAACAATCCACCGGTGAAGAATTTCCGTGAACACGTCGCGTCGCGGTTCTGCCCACCACACACACACACACACAGACGCAGAAGAACGATATAAATTAAACGAAAAGCCACGCACGAATCACACCCACATGTGTCGCAGGACGACGAAGGATACAGACAGACACACGGAAAGGATCAATCGCAATCGTCGTCGCCGTGTGGCAACCGGACCGGACGGAGGAACCAACGGGTGGAAAGAATGATTTAATCACTTGCTTCCTTGTCGCACCCGCTGCACTGCACTTCCCGAAATAGAACGTATCGGCAGGACGCACTCACGCATGCGCGCGACGACGGCGGGGGGCAGAAGGCGACACACGCGCAAACAACGCACACATCGGCCCTCCAAAGGCAGCCCGACAGACGTTGTACCGGGCACAACGCACAGACGCACGCTCACACACCGCCAACCAGCTGGTCGCAGAGTAAACGATTGTGCACGCACGCACGCACACCAACACACACACTCGCGGGCGCCGAAACTGCATCGGCTGCAGCAGGCGCGATCCTCGCGGCGCACAGGGACACTCGCGCTCGGCTCGCACTCTGAATTATTTGCTTTATCTTTGAGCCTTCTCCTGAAACCACGGACCGGGCACGACACACGACAATACCACCATCAGCTCACCACTCTCACATCATATATCACCGGACGAAGCACGCACGCACGCACCGGATGATCGCCGCCGCTTTGACTCGAACAACGCGCCTCCCTATGTTGTGCAGAATGGTTTGGAAAAAGGACAACAAAACACACATCACTATACCGAACACAAACAAAAACACACACACACACACATACAAGCGCGCGCTCGCGCTCTCTTATCGCAGTGACGCGGTGGTGGGAGCGGGTTTAAAAATAATTCAAACAACAAGGGATGCTGTGGTTGTTTGAGTGCTTAGATTGTTTTTAGAATGGACCCGAAAAGCAAAAAAACAAACGCTGTCTGAAGCACCTTCACGGCAATGGCTCTTTCGTTCTCTAGTCGTTAATGTTGAAATGATCATTTTCATGTACTTTTACTACTCAAACTATGCATCGAACATCCTCTGCCCTCTGATGAGTAATCGCGTGAGCAAACGGTTCCGATACCCGATAGCGACGATGATCGAGTGCGAACGGGGCGGAGAGATTCTGATGTCTAATTCGGAAACGATCACGCACACACACACGCACACGTCCAACCCCCAGGTGGATACATGCATTGGTAGGAACAAGAGATGGCCCCAGGGTTGGCCGAGATGATGTAGTTTGCGAACGATCGAACCAACGGCTCGATCATCGAAGGTGAGGAGCAATGGAGCAATGGCCACCACGCCAAGAGCGATCGTCGTCACTGGGATCTCGCAAAGTGTGCCCACAGCAAAGAGAGTCTTCTACGCGTCACACACATACACTCCCCGACTCTAGCTCTAGCAGCTCGTGCCTCTCTTTGGCAGGAGAGATTTCTCTCTATTACACCCCTCGGCCTGTTTCTAGGGGTGGTTTCGATTTGCTTGGATTTTTTTTTCTCCTTTGCCTCTTTTGTTGGTCTATTACTGCCTCTTCCGTTCGCGATTGCGTTGGAAAGCTCCGCACTGGGACGCGGGTTCTCCCTTTCGCGCTCCTTTCGCGATATACACCGCACTGCCCTTTTTCTCTCGTTCTCGCAGTCAAGATCGGCCGCTATGGACTGTTCCTCTATGCGCACACATACACAAGAAGATTTTGCACAACGCACTTTTAAGCGAGTTTGGAGATTGCGTGGTTCTGGCCCATTGCTGTTTGATTATGTGACTTCCCCTCGACCTGACTTGAGACGCATAGTGCACGGTTGGTGTGGATGCATCTCAATACGTATTAGTATCAACTGTGGTCAGTTTTGAAGTGATACAGGATGAAAAATGAAAACCAAAGATGAAGTTTTTGTGAAGCACTCACCATCCCAAAATATTATTTGCAGAGCTGGATGATGACTTCATTGCATCACACTCGCTTTTGGGAAGGGGAGTGTAGCAAAATTTTATGTTTTGCTTAAAACCATGTGCGTGCACCGTTGTTGGTGTTCCGCAACGGTGGAAATATAAACACAGCTAATCAAAGGCAGGCGGAGTTGCATCCCGTATGCCTCACAACATCGTCATACATAACCTATTTAGGGGTGTATGAGTTGTTTTTTGTTGCTCCTTCTTCTCTCTACCCTACAACGCTGCGCTGCGAGGAGGAACTCAAGGGTAGCTTATCGTCCGCAGCAACCCGGCTCACGCACACAACCACACTGATATCGAGCCGCGGATTGCGCCCCCCAAAAACGGCAGTAAGACACGCAAATAGAGGATTTTCTTGCTCGATGCTGCTGCTGAACACCGGGTGCTTTACTATCGCCCTCTTGCAATTTAGTGCGTTTTTTTGTTGTTGTTGACGAGTCACTTCATTGAGCGTGAGTATGTACGTGTATAGTATTATGTTTGAAAACCCCAACGCCTCACACGAGGTATGGGAAACCGCACGAACTATGGCATGGTGAAGTGTTGAGTTTGAGGTATGATTATAGTTAACCTCACTTATAATCACTCCTACTCACTTCACCAAGTTATAATAGTTCCTTTTCTGTTCTTATCCATCCGTCTTTTATGCACGACATCGCACTTGCTTGTCTTTTTCGATCGTTTTTTTATCGCTGACATTTCTATCTTCTCTTATCTCGAAACTCTCCATGTCGACGTTGCCGGCGAGAGGATATGCGCGCACACACACATACACATACACACAGAGCTGGGGGTAGGCACTATCAACAACAGCACAGCAAAATCAATGCAACTCATGACGTGAACGTCGATCGAACGCGATTCCTTTCTTCGGAATCGCGATCGGCTTTTCGACGGCGTCGCGTATCACACAATTCTGAATGCTACGCGATGAAAACCACAGGCAAATGGCACAGCGATCGCGCACACTGCACAGCATCATCAAGGTACCAATCCTTGCACAACCGGTAATCATGACACACGAGCGTTCCATGGTACGATCACCGATCTCGCATAATCATAATCAAGCCCAAGGCGGGCCCGAGAGATAGAAAGATGCAACACAAGAAAAAAGAGAGATGAAAGAAAGAGAGAGAGAGAGAGAGAGAGAGAGTGAGCAAAAGGCAAAGAGATCGTGAGAAGTTCCTTATCAGCTCGCCGGACGGCCGTGGACACACTTGGACACTATATATTCGCGCAAATGGTCAGAGTGGCTGCGTTCGTTCGGCAGCGCACGAATCCGGCTGCGTACTGTGCACCGGGTGCTGCTGCAGTGTCGCTTCACTCGCGCCTGCTTTACAATTACGCAATAAACATAGGGTACAGCTACGATCGAGTGTTCCCGTGATGCGGTAGCAGCAAACGCACAAACTTCACGCTCGCTTGCGGTGGATGATGGGACGCAGCTTTGGCAGCAGCATTCGCGAAGAAAACGCACAGCCGTGAACCAACAGTAACGAAACTGGCTGCTGCCTTAGCAGGGTTGTTATTGGTGCTGCGTAATACGTCTTCACACTGGGTTGCGGGATGCGACGAGCGCAATGCAACTTTTGTTTGCATATATACATCACCGGCCAGTAACTTTCGCGACGGCACGGAGAGCGTTGCAACACGGGCACGGAAGTTTTTCTTGCAAGCACACCGAAATTCCAAACGGCTCAGCGATAAATTGTTGAGGTTTCACTATGACGCACAGCGGCACCGCACAAGGAAAGGAACGGATATCAGCGCGCCTGTGGGTGTGCATGTGTGTGTGTGTGTATATGAACAACCCACGAATGGAATGACAACAAACTGGAAGAACGATCAGGGACTGCTCTTCGGAGGAGGTCACGTTTTGCGTTTGAGAAGGATAGGGGACGCAAATACACGGTCAAAAAAATCCGTAACGTACGATAGGCCACGGGCACAACACTTCTGATATATCTTACTATACACCACTCGCATCAAGACGGGGAAAAAACGCTTCCCGATCCAAATCGACACGAACGCACCTTTTTCTCTCGCTGTACAACTCAACCTGACACACACACACACACGTACACGCTCTGTTGCTGCCTGGCTGTGCAACCCAAAAGCACGTAGAAGTTTCGAAGTTTCGCGAAATACGCACGCACGGAAAGTGTGACCGCCCCTCACGAAATGCGAACTCAAAATGGAGAGCAGCGAACGAGCGAACCGCGAGCACCGCAACCATTTTGCGACCGAGGTACTCGTGGGTGTCCGCTGGCCGCCCGACCACTCGAAAGCCCGCGCTCGGTGGTGAGTTCTCGGAATTCTTCTCTCACTCTCCGAGCCACCCCGGCTCGCGCGAGAGCTTTTTCACCCTCCCCCCCCCCTCCCCCCCGTCGCACGGGTGATGGTGGGTTCCGCTCGAAGGGTGGCAGCAGTAGAGTAGGAAGCTTTTTTTGAGTGTGCTTCGCGAGGCTTGTGTTTGTGTTTGCGTTCTGACCCTGTGCCCGTTTCCTTTGGTTTTGGATGGACGGAACGGATGTCTACACAGGCATCAGCATGTGTACGCGTCACCCCGCTGAACTGTCCCCCACCCCCTACCCAATACAACACAAACACGAGAAACTCACCAGGCCTCGCACCACCATTAGAACCGAAGGTAACCAGTTTTGGTTGGGGTCTAAGCTGGTTTGCGTTCGGTTCGGGTTGGGGCGGCTGGGTGTATGCGTGCTATACCACACCGCATCACGAGCATCATCTGTGTGGAGTTGCTCGGACACATCGACGATGGGGCAGTGCTCACTGCGCGAAACAAACCGAAAGGAAAGTCACCAAGGGGGTTTGCTGATTCACGAGTGTAGTGTGTGCGGGCGCGAGTGGGGTTAGCAATTTTGGATCAATTGGCAGGAGCTTACATTACCGACACTCAGTGTCCGTGCCGACAACAGGTAGATCTGTCAAAATTAGTACAACGTTGCAACGTGGAACGGAGGCATGCTACGAACTTGGTAGCGCGCACCATTTTAGACAAGATTGACTACGATTGACTGGCCATGTTCCGAAAAGACCATACTGTGACTGGCAGAACCCAACAAGGTATGTCCAAGATCGCCTCGAGGGAGGGTTTTGGAGACCCGCCGCACGGAGGAGGCGCACGCCTTCTATGGAGACGTATAATTTGCTGATTGCTTGCGGAACTGGCCGATCAGAAACAATCTACTTTGGGACTCAATTTGTCCTTAGCAAATGTGCCCGTAACGTCCTGGTTGTGCCGAACCTGGTAGAAATATTTGTAATGTTGCAAGATTGGCTTACTTAGTACTTAGGGCTGATATTTTCAAATATGCTGACATACCTGGAAAGATAAGAGCAGAAGAGGTGAAGTTGTTAGTACAACAGCCTTGTATAATTAAAGAATTGCTTCATTGTTTCAACCTTTAAGGCTAAAAAATGATGCTGTGATACTATCTTGTGCTACCCAGAAACCCAACCCCATCCACACCCATCACGCTCAACTAAAGGTCATTTACGCGTCGTGATAATTTACGGCATTATTTTCCACCCGATTGCGACGTGATCAAACATCTAACTGCATCATGCAGGCCTCCGCAGCACAATACGCACTTCTGTTGCCGCTGCTGTCATTGCAGCGGCACCAATTCCGTCTTGGCCAATGCAACACTG
Organism: Anopheles dirus; assembly: GCA_000349145.1. Taxonomy (NCBI): domain Eukaryota; kingdom Metazoa; phylum Arthropoda; class Insecta; order Diptera; family Culicidae; genus Anopheles; species Anopheles dirus. The sequence continues at coordinate 9,160,487 of KB673090.1, read as the reverse complement.
AGTGGCGCCTCCATCTCCGGAGAAAACGGAGCGTGTATTGCATCATTTGCCTTCTGGCTGAGTGAGTGCCCGTGCCTCACTCTCACTGTCGTGCAGGCAGCTTTTCTAGTTCTCCGCTCGCGGTGAGGTGTACCAGCATCGATGGATCCAATCTGTTGGAAGCCGTGACAACAACAAAAATCCTCCAAGAAACGTCAGAACGGAGACGCTCAAGCGCGCTTAGTGATGGGCCGAAGACAACAGAAAAGCTGATCTCACGTTACACGGGGATTTTGCTTCCATCGCCGCCACTGTGCCGAATAGAGCCGAGGAAGAAACGATGATATCGACGAAATCGAGCGGCGAGAAACTACGCGAAAAGCGACCGTGGGCTGGCCCGTACTACGGAAGCCGAAACCTGTTTCTTCTACGCATCCCGTCCACGGTGATGTGGATGTGTTGTGTGGCGCGTTCTCGGCGACGATGGACGGTCGACTGAGCCAGAGAGAGTGTGGACATCAGACCGAAACCAGACCGGACCAGAGATGATCTTTGCTGCTGCTGCTGCGCCTATGGGCAAGAGAGTGCAGTCATCCATCTGTCGTGTCGTTGCCGTTTGCTAATGATAATGAAGATCACATCAGTGATAATGGTAATGGCCGGTAGCGACCACCACCAGAAGAGCAAGAGGATGCGACGTACTTGCCGCCGCCTTGCGCCCGGGCACACGAAGGAAAAGAACTCCATCCGACGTCTTTTGCGTGTCGATTGCCGTCAGCTTCTCTGTGCCCGGCGTGTCGTCACATTACAATCACCACCATCATACGTGAGCGAACGAGCGAGCGAGCGCGCGCGCGCGGCGTTCGAGCGCCGGACATGCACATCGGACGCGAAAAACACGAAATGCAAATTGCTTCGACAAACGGCGACAACAACCTCCGTTAAGTTTATGCGATGTGCAGTAATAGCAGCAAACAAAAGCGAGAAAAAAGAAACATAAAACAGATGAGGATATACGCAAGACGCCGGAGTGCACAGAGTGTAAAATGCATCCGCACGCGTTGGCATGCGCGCTTCGCTTACATTGATTGCGAAAAACATGGTATCGGCAGGCAGGAGCACGGTGCGGTGGTTGATTGATCTGTGATTGGTACAGTTTTTGACGACTAATCGCTATTTTATGTTGATTGGTGTAGTGCTGTGTGAACGGTTGAGCTATACTGAGCGCTATGTTGAGTGAGTAAGTATGGAGTAAGTCTTTGGAGTAACTCCGCACCGCACACAAGAAACTAAAGTGGTCAAGTGTCCAACGAATACTTCAAATCCAAGTCCAAGGACCTTTAATTTGATGTGTACAAACTTCGTACTAAGTACTTCATACTACAAACTTCGAAAAGTCGACTTGATGTAAGTAGATTGTGTCTCTTTCATTCCCTGCTTTTATTACCACTCTCAGCACACGACTATCTCCTCGCAAGAACCATAGTTCTAATAACGCTTTTACTTTTTTAGATTTTGTTTTGTACATAGTTTGAGAACAAAAACTATGCATATTATAAAGTTACAATATTTGTATGGGACATGTGTATTAGAAATTGGAAAAACTAAACACATAAACAAATTAATTCAATAATAAATAACGCTTTGTACTAAAACTTGTACTAAAAGCATTCCGATTGCAACGAATCTACTCTCTTGGGGATCGAATGGATTTCTTTTGGAACTCAGTTCTTTACAGCTATAGCTACGTTTTGATAAAAGTTGTTGTTGATATTTATTTATGGTATGGTATTTATCGTTCGTATATAAAATAGTTTACTAATGGTTCGATTGTACGGTGGTATATCAATCAATATTGTACACACTCTCTAGTGTGTTGATACTGCGTATTCGTAGGGTAGTTTTGGGTTTATCTGTGAGTACAGATAGTACAGTACAACACGAGGCACACTTTTCTCACTTGTGTGAATGCTAAATCTCCTTCCCCTGTCGATAAATAGCGTATAGCTGCGTATGCTCAAATCAATGTGTAGTATCTACACGTGCTTTTTTTCGTTTGCATCTAAAACGAGAGAAGAAACAAACACCTGTACATGTGATCTCTCACATCACCCTCCGATGCCAAACGGTACACAACCGCAACACTTCTTCGTCAGCACTGCAATCTGCAAACGCCCAACGCAGGTCCCACTCCCTTCCGTTCGCCGTGTTACAGTTCCTTTAATTAATTGGCTTTAATATATGCGCATTATTAATCGGCAGCCAGCGCGCGTTCATGAGGGTGTGCTGCGCGTCGCTTCGTACGCAGAACAGATAATCCAATCTGTCTTTACCATCCCCCCCACATTGGGCCACGAGAACAACGGCGAACAATTGCTGCACCTCTAGCGTACACCAGCCTCCCTCCGGCACTCCCCTTCTTTCATGGGAGGAAAATTCACATTCACACCCAATCGAACCACACACACACACCCCAGATACACGCGCCTGATGCACTTGCCGTGCAGTGGCGATTGATAGAAATTGAAACATAACCGTTCTGCGTGTGTGTGCACTTCTTATTACGTTTCTTGTTACTTCCTCTTTCGATGCTACGCTTGTCTTCCGTTCCGCGATGATGCTGCTGCTGCTGCTGCTGCTGCTGTTGGGGTTCGAGGCACTATCGTTCGCTCCATTCCACATTAATTCATTCCTTTCTTCCATTAATGCATCATCGGCACGCCAGTAGTATGCTGGCGGGCTGGTTCGCTGGCTGCTGCTGGATGCTTTCCGATGCTCATTATTTAAAAAGCCGACGAATATGTGCTTCTTCGGTGCAGTACCCAGCGCGCCGGGATGTTAACGGTACCCACGACCGAGAGGCGGAGTGCATTAAGGATTATTTTAGGAAAATTAAACAACATTAGCTTTACACGCCGGGGGGGTGGGCGATAATGAGATGCAAATCAAGCGCAATTTATTTCGGAGAACGGTTAAAGCGATTCGAGCAAACGCGTCAGAACAGGATTGGTGTGTGAACGATCAATCAATGCGCAACGGAAAGCGCAACTTACTTGCCCAGGTGAATCGAAAAGGTGTCTGGTGCTTTACACAAGTTTTCAATCATTTTGAAAATAATATTAAATTAAACAACCAAGCACATTGTGCTATAAAACAATCATCTGGCAATCGATAGACTTCTGTTCCGTTCCGCAAACCGCAAAAGAAAAGCTTCATCGCACCGGGTAAAAATACCTGCGAAACGAAAGCTTGAATGTGCCACCAGCCGATTTGTAGGAAAGGTGTATATACAGTACTATTGTAGGCGAAAAACATGCAGATGCAGCAGCAAGAGGCGGCAAACGCCGTGCGAGCGAAGGGGGAGAAGGTTTTGCCGGTTTTATTAGCATTTTTCTCATGGCGCACCGTAGGATGAATGCTTCTGCTGGTTCGCGGGGTTCTGCTGGTTCGGCCATATAAAATAACGGATTCCAGCATTCCTCGTTCGCTCCTTCTCACTCCCCTCCCCCTTCCAGGCGCACACACACACTCAGGTCTCCAATCTACCCGAGCATTAACATATTCCACCCGATGGCTTACTTCTCAGTGGCACTTGCTGTGTGCGCTTCTGCCGCTACTGCTGGGGGGTGTGTGTGTGAGTGTGTGTGTGTATTACTCCTCGTCGAAGGCGGTTGCGATTGTTGGCAAATTAAAAAAATTTAATTCACAGCATGATCACAAAAGCTTGCTCGTGCGGCTACGTGCAGCAACACGACACGATGCATAGTTTATGCTTGCTTTTTATTATTACTATTTGTGCACATCTCCGCCCGGCCCGGCCCAGCACCACTTCATTTGATCGCGCGCGTGTGCGTTAAATCTTCTAGCTGACGGCAGGAGATAGCAAGAGAAGCGAGGCAAAAAAAAAACACTGTACTGCAACCCAAACCACCCTGACAGAAGACTCCGAGCGATGGTCGAATGTGGGCCAAACGTAAAGCGGGAAGGAAAAGCGTTCGCTCCACACACACTACCTGATGGAAAACAATAAACGGCAGCGAGCACGGCGGGAAGAAGTCGATGCGAGAGATTAGACCATAACATAGTTATTCATATCTCGTTTGCAGTTGCGTGCATGAGCCCGAAACTTGTCGGACGATCGAGCGATGCAGCGTGAATTGAGAATTCTGTTGCGTCGCGGTTGTCGCAAAAACCTACAGCGCTTGGCAAAAAATGATTTCATTGGTTCAACATCTGAGGTTTCCAGACATTGCAGACACTGCTAAAACTAGAAATAAAAATTTTTTTTTGCTTAGCTTCTGCTAGACATTTCCAACGCACTTTAAAACACAGCTCCTATGGAGGCTAGTCGTCCGCGATCCCCAAACTACACGTGTCAGCAGAAAAAACCCCGTAGTTAACACATACCCCCCCGAACATCTATCACATGTTTAGACATAATACGTGTTTTATAGCCGCTAGTTGGCTATCAACAACAGAAACCACTGCCAGGCTCATTACTGTACTCATTGCTTGTGCCCGTCGGAAGCGCCTAAATCCAACCAGCTCGATTCGTAACTCCCATTTGCTACCACCGCAACGGGACAAAAAAAACACAAACACCAACACCACACCGAGGTAAGTACGGTAGCCCAGGTGCAGCAATGAAACGGACCGCCGTCGTATCAGCTTTTCAAGAAACTTTTGCTGCTAAACTTTATTTTGGATTTTTTTTCTCTCAGGTCTGCGGAACCTGTCGCATTTACCAGTTCACTCTCAAAGTCACGGGGGGGCGGCGGCGCATGCCATGCCATACAGTGTAATCGTCGTTCGACAGCGATAAATGAAGCGTCGTAAAACAACTAACAGAACTTCACGGGGCCCACTACTCTCCTGCTCCGGGCCGGGTCTTTCAAATCGGCCTTCTACCGCGGAAAGTAGCATGTGGTCATATCCTCCTCATCGGCCATACGAGACCATTGGCTGTCGGTTGTAATAGAGCAGGAGGGGCTGGTCCACGCATATAAGTGGGTTTTCCTGTGTCCACCTTGGGCGCAAAGCCGAACGGAAGAGATGGAACCAACATTTTATGACACGTGGATATTTTCCGATGGTTTAATAAGTTCTTAGAAGAGATGTAATAGACAGGAATGATTTATACACAGATTGTAACTTGTGTAACTTCCATCTAGAACTGTGAATACCTTTAAACAGTCTAGTTACTTATAGTAGAAGAAGACTTATAGGAGTTTCATCAATTTGAAAATGTGATGAGCAAAAAATGCCTGTGGAAGTCTCTGCTTTCACAGTACATCTCAAGTAAACAATGAAATCCCTCATTACAGAAACGTATCACTGCGTGTCCCTCAAAAACGTGCCCCACGTAAGCCTGCACGAACAGTTGGCAACGAAACCACTATCAAACGACCAACACTATCGCTTTCTTTTGGCTCGAAAACAAAAACCTAGCAAACGATTTGTAGCTGTGCAGTGCTCCAACAACGAAGTGCCCGGCCGAAGAGTGGAGAACGACGGCCTATCTCAGGGATACCTGCGCAAAGGCGTGTGATCGCAGCGGTTGGAATGTTGCCGGGGGAATGTGTGCAGTGAACGGGAAACGAGAAAGCGGCGTACCCGGCCGTGGGAGACGCGCGGAGGCCCGCGAAGTGTTTTGGAGATAAAGTGCTATTTTTACAAATATCTACCGGTAAGCCATCCTCTGTAGGCCGCGGTGTTTGTTGGCCAAAAAGCAGCACGAACAAAGCTGATAGGGAGGGGACAGGAGTATCACCACCACACAACTGACAGTGCGTCAAGTGGAGTTAGCAAACGTGAAGCACACGTTGCTACTGTACGATCGTAGGGCCACGCATGGTCAGATTAGTCATTTGTAGCGTTATGATACGTGATGAAGTTTGATGCATTACTAAATGGTGGGTTCATGTCGGTTTGTGTAACATGAACTACACGAACATAATATCACTAGAACTCAGGCAAACATATAATGCGCCTGCTGTTAAAGACACATCATCATTCTAAATCGAAGATACGAAAACGTGACTTCCAGTGGACGTATCGCGAATCAAAACCATATACGAAAATCTGAAGAATTAATATACAAGCCAGACGAAAATAACCAACATTATCAACACCTCAGCATCTCAGACCGATTGGTTACCGATTGGCTTCTCTGACCAACATACACATTCTGTCGATCAGTGCTGTGTATGATAGGTTCTCACCGCACGTCTGCAGCACGTTCGTGCTACTGGTGCAAGACTATAATCGATCAAAATCGAATCGATACAGGAAACGAAAGGGAAGGATATGCACAAAACACACGAGACAGAGGCTGCAACAATGTCTGCGCCGGAATCCACACCCAAACCAGAGCGGAACGCGATGGTGGTGGTTTTGCCATGGTTAGTTTTTTCCTCCCGTTCAATCTTTTCCATCACCGAAAGAATGTCCTGTTAAAAGCGAACCAATATCGGGATCGTGTCGGGTGCATTCTTTCGTTAGCCATCTGTTGTTACGGCGCAGGATAGCATCAGAAAAAGGAACATGCGAGGTGTGTGTGTGTTGATATGTTACCAGAAATTTGGCACAACGAGACACAAAACACTCAACACACGTCAGTCAGCGACTTGGAGAAGAAGCCCCGACGGGAAATCCGATAGCGCGTTACCGTCAAGCAGGCGAGGAACCTCTTGTTAATATGTTACACGGAAAAGAAGGGCAATTGATAAAATTGACGAAAAAAACATGAAATATCGATTAGATGTACGTTGAGTGGCAATATAGCCTATTTAATGGATCATTCAATATCTAAGAATTGATAAAGCCGGCGAAGGAACAATAGGTAAGTCGTTTCGAAAAATTTGTACCTCGGATGAAATATGTTGTTGGGTGTGCAGGTAGTTTTGTTGAAAAATGGGATATTGTCGCTAGCAGATTTCGGACAGGAATGTCAGATTTCATTTGTCATATTGAAAACTTTTACTTCTATCAATCTGCCAACATTGCAGCATTGTATTATGTCCATGTTGGAAACAGAGTGAGCATCGCGAATTAAATTCGTCATAGTATACTTTGTAAATGCGAATAAACTCAATCTGGTTTTGAAACTTGAAGAAATAAGACGTGTTTTATTTCTTCTAACAGTCCATACAGTCTTTCATATAATTTGAAAAAAGGAACCAGTATTATCGGTATATTTTGGATACGATCAGACGGAAGCTGTGTACTACGAATTGCTTCTGAATGGTCAAAATGTCATGGGGTCATTCTGTAAGCACCGATCAAAACAATCGATTATATTGTACGAGAAAAGCAAAAAGTGGATGGGTAAAAGTTGGACACTGGTTTGGCGTGCAGACATTTTGAGGGACAATATGTAGCAATGTTTTTAGAATGATAAAAAAAACACTGCAAACTTAGCTGCAAACCCAATAATAAATATAAATAAACCTTTTTCAAAATAAATCTTGGCACTCTGTAGTAGTAGTTACCATGCTTGTCGCTTGAAAGGATTTAGGACCAGCATAAAAATTAAGACGTTATTAGCTACATTTCCCGCTGCAAATAATCAAAAGATATTAGAGAACCCCCCCCTATAAGATAATGCATCTTATGGAAAGCATTAAAATTTCATCGCGTATTCAAAACACCTCACAGCCCGTTGCAGCCCATCGCACGATGGAGTGGTTTACGGAGCGGGACGGGGATATAAAATAGCCAAATGATCGCATACATTCTCGACAAACTGGTACTAAATACTATGCACATGACGCCCGTCCCTTTGGCGCGAGCTACATGGAGCGCCCCTCCACCGGCACTTGCCGGTACTTTAAAGCATTTAAACCAAGTAAAATGCGTCGAAAAGAGCACATTTCGGAATCGACATTGGAGTACAGCAGCAAAAAAGCCACGAACTTCGCTAGCGCGCTCATACAATTCCAACGTTTACCAATCCGCGTTCGCAGTGCGACTTGACGAGCGAGAAAAAGAAAGAGAGAGACAGAGCGAGCGAGAGAAGCCATAAAAATAATGGGTTTCACGAGTGCGATCGTAAAAAAGCGAGGTAAATACGCAAACCTCACAGAACGCGAGTTGCATAAAAACAACACACACAAGCATGCAGACATTAGGTATTCCCAATGACTGCAGAAAGAAAACCATCTCGAAAGAATAATGCCAACTTCATGCACAGCCGGGGCACACTTCGGAACCGAGATGATTGAGAGATAGGCTTGATCGTCCGTTCCAAGTACCGCCAGTGACCCAGGAGCACACACACACACGCCGCGACTGACGGATGCATTGATCCAGTGCCGGAAGGGATGGATGTCCAGTGATTCTGTAGGTGACGACGTGCATTCGACGCTATTTTTAGCGATGGGTCCATTCTGATTGCATCTAACAAAAATGCTGCTACCCCGAGTCAATCTGTCCGTTAATTAACAAATTATTGTCATTTTATTAACCCCTTCTCGGGAACGACGTCGCAGCGCGTTTAGAAACGTTTTCATCGCTGTCAAGATAACTTCCACCAATGCCATCGTCGGCGACAACGATGTTCATCAGTCAAAAAATAAACACACGGGCAAAGCTCTACTTCCATCCACAAAGACCCACAGCAACCAGCGAGTACTCCGCGCCAAGTTCGCCGGCAAAGGATTCGCACAATTTGCGCAACAATCACTTCTTCTGCTAGGATAAATCGACAAAGTGAGCGGACAGATGGATGGTTCCAAGATTGGACCCCGCGTCGTCTGGACCACTCGGGCTTGGGCTGCTCAAGTTTCGTGCTCCATTACCGGGGCCCCATCGGTATTTCACCTAATTAGAAATTACAGCGCTCGCTCGTCGAACAAAGCCGCTGCCGAGTGGTTCTACCGAGCACGGGGCGCGCAGACGTGAACCGGCGTCCCCCCCCCCCCCCCCACGGGCTGCAAGAAAAGTGCCGCGTCACGGTTGGCAATTAATTTCTTCTGCTTCGGTAGCGCGCAGGCAAAGACGAATTGCACCGATTACATCCGCGATTCCGTTCGCGGATATTTTGCTTCCTGCTACTCCGGTGGAGCAGCGCGCGCGATGGGTTTTCGGTGGCGTTCGCTTCTTGCCGTCCAGCCAGCTGTGCCGAATCGGTTTGAACTGTTGCAAATCAATGGTGGAGTTGTGATTTTTATTAGAAAATTCAAGAGATTTAAATTACGATTTTGATAAACGGGTGAGAATGTAGTTTTTATTCATTTGACATGAATAATTAAAGTAGAGATATTTGACATGGTATCGTTGTATGAATAGAAGAGTCTCGACTCTTCAAATATCTCGCAAATTTAATACATTGAAATGATCTCTATGAAAAAAGTTGGTCTTCGTAGGGCAAGGCATGTTTCAGAATCATTATGAAATGTTTTGACTAGTTCCCATTTATAAGTGCTAATGTCACCTGCTCACTTTGGAAAAGATTTTTTTTCATATTTTTTTAATCCTTCAGTCGTGTGTAATTACGATTTTGTTATACACAGATATTTATTGCAATAAATGAGATTTTAAAGGTCAAAACAATTATGTGATTTCATTTCATTAATAATAATTAATATAAGAATAATTCGTATAACAACAGCAATAAACTTTGAAATAATTAGAACCATCTAAAGATTATATTTACGTTTTAAATTATATTTACTCAATATTTATATTATTTTTTTTATTATTTTTTTTACATTTATTTTTTGTATTTTTTTTATTAAAGTCAAAACTAAAAACCAAAATAGCAGGATATTCAAAAATATTGGTATATATTTTTTTAATAATTGCATACTCTGTTTGTTCTTTAACTCCAAGAGACATCTTAGAAGGGCCTTACAGAACTACGTACAGAATAGAATCACCATTCGGTTGTATTAGTCATTAATTTCAATTATTACTTTAACAAGATATCCTATTTAAACTGAGGTTGTATTTAGACCAACTAGTGTGATTAAAACGATTACTTGAACAATTACAAAATAAATCAAACCTATTTTTGTAGAGCTATTATTGTTCATGAAGCATAACTAAATTTACATGATCGTTCGTTCTTTTGCTTCTATATTGCTAAGTTAAAGAGGAAAAAAGAGCATAACCGACATCCAGTCAGTGCCATATCGAAATCGAAGCAAATCTAATTGGAGTAGTATAAATGCACCGGGGGCCGCGTAAGGAAGGAAGTTTTCTCCCACAACGTCTCAAAACCAATCTGTGAGTGCTTTTGCTTAACCAACCAGCACTAATCAGGCTCCCAAGTGAGAGGAGGCATGATGGTGTGAAGCAGTGTGTCTTTTTCCCGCTTGCCACGGGAGATGAAGCATTATGAAAACGCACGGAAACGAACAAAGTCTCGGCCAACGCATCTCGGCAGCGGCGTATCGTTCGCTTCTTCGTCCCGTGGCTCGTTAGCAGGGCTCCCGCCGGAACCGCCGGCTGCTCCTCCGCACACACTGTATATTGCTTGTTATTGTTTCTGTGTTCGATTGTTGTGGTCAACAGCAATTAGACAAGCCAATTATCTCACCGTGCCATCGCTGCGAGCGCTGCAGAGCTGTCGGATGACGGGCGGTCGCCGTGGCTATGGGGCTCCTTTCCGTTTAGGATGCACCTACCACCAGCGCAACAGGGCAGGCAGAGAACGGAGAAAACAGTTGTCAACTGGTGCGTACTTAAACAAATTGCCGGTACCCGTACCTTGCATGTCTTAGCATCAGCTCAATGCAACCGTTTACTTTACGACCTTCGCGTAGCAAGGTATTGGTTGCGAAAATTAACTCAAAACGTCGGAAATTGTCATAACGAGACACCTTGTTTTCAACGCACTGGAAGCGGTGATTGGAAGTGTGCAAAACAAAGCAAAAAAAAAAAACATTTCATATTAAAACCCGTGACACATGCTGGAAACGATCGTTCGATACTAGCAATCTTTAAGTCAAGAATTCGGTAGGCTAAAGCCAATAGCTAATAAAGAAAAACTATCGCTTGGAATGAAGATCATAAACGGAAATTTACCGTCAGCCTTTACAAGAACGGAAATATCCATTACGAAAATAGAAACATTCTCACATCATCCAAGCGGATGGGTGGTGGGAGAGGAGGGTGGGGGGCGGTAGGTGGTTGGTTTTTCTTCGCACGTCGCTCTTGCTGGAGAATGATCAACGCTAATTGAAGGTGTTCTCGTTCCTTTGGTCGCGCGTTTCCCTTCACCCCGGACGACGTTCTCGGTGTTTCCCTGGCTTCACTACTCCATTTTCCCATTGTGACGTTCAGTTAGAAGCGAAAAGCATCCCACACACCGGCAACCAACAACGATCGCCGTCATCATCATTTGCCATGCATTTTGCCAATTGGTTCCGTTGCCGTTGCGTTGTCATCGTCTCCATTCATATGCTGTCCTCGAAGCGCTGCTTTCGGTGCTGGGCGGCTGGTTTCTCTCAGTGTGTTTGTGATTGTGTGTGTGTGTGCGAGAGAGAAAGAGAGGGAGAGAGTGTGTGTGCGATGGCATCCGGCATTGTCAGCCCCGGGAACGAATCAATGGAACGGATTGTTTTCAAGGAACGGTGCCGAATCCGGTGGCCGACGGAGAGGCAAGACTACAGTGCCAGCGTGCACGGTGCAGCAGTTGTGCCGTGTGACTATGGAATGCATTTCTGCCGGATCCGGTTGATGAGCTGCAAACTCTCGGCTGCAGCCACCGAGCCACAAGCGGCAAGGACATGCCACGGCACGGATGAGAAATATTCAAGGTATAATAATTAAGCAATGCCTAGCAAAACAGTGTTTAATTGGCGTCACAAATTGAAAAGTACAAACTCGCCCGCCCGCCCGGTGTGGAGCTTTTCAGCGGCTCATTTCTACGTAGAAAAGGAAATGCAAGAAAAAGCTGCTTCGAATGCAGTGTGGAACGGTAGTGGAGGTGTTTGCTTCCCCCCTTTGTGTGTGCAAGTGACAGCATCGGTGTAGCATGGATTAAATTGAGTAAGAATTGCTTTTACAACTAAAACAAATAGTTCATCGGACCTGTTACCTGTAAATTTTTAACCCATAATTGTACCGTGCTTCTCTGGCACGATCTCTCGTTTCAAAATTATGATGATACTTTTTTGTGTGCTCGTTTGGTGCAGGCAAACACTTTCCCTACTTAATTATCTTCTTTTTTTTGTTAGTGTTCCCCTTTATTTCCGATGATGCACTCTCATCTTCGGGGTTTAACGCAGATGCAAACAGATGCGCAAAAATCTAACCTACATGATACCAAACAGCTCACCCACTAATACTCGTGAGATACACGCTGCTACTGGTGATGCCGGGGGCGATATGCACGCATTTTCTCGTACAGGTGTTTTTCCTTACCATTTTTTTTTTGCACAGTCTTCAAACCTGCACACTTCCACGAACGGGGTGGATGTGCACCATCACAAACGAAGAGAAAGAAATAACACACATTCTCATCTGGCCAGCTTCGGCATACATCGCATCCCCCCTGCTGTTGGAAGATCAGCCAGCTAACGAGCGTACAAACAAAACAACTACAGAAAACCAACCAAAAAAAACGGCAATACGAACAAGGAGCGAGAGCGTGCGCGTGCGAGCGCGCGCGAGAGGTAGAAAATAAAAATGTATGTCAAGGAGACGCGTACGCGCGTATGCCAGCAGCTCGCGGCCGCGCGGGGTTGTGTGCAAAGCTCGCGATACGCGATTGCGCGGATTTGCGCTAGTGGTGGTGGTTGCTGCTGCTGCTGCTGCTGCTACTGGTGCGCAACGATTAGCGCGTTTGTTTGAAAACGCCAAAAGAAAAACACACCCAACGCGTATTGTTTATGTGTGCAGCAGGCACATGATAGGATTGGGGGGCGCTGCAGCAGATTTGACTGCAGACTGAAATGTATGGAGCACGAACTCATTTCATTTGTCAAAAGCTGAGTGTCACATGAGCAGTGCAGTTAGAAGAGTAGTTCTGTCGTTAGAAGAATGCATGTTGGTGAATTAGTCCATAAAGAAAACAAATAAAAGTCAATTTAACATTAATAATCGAAATAGGGAAAGATCTCGATAGTTAGGATCTCGTTTTAATTGTTTATTGCAATTTATTAATTTAACAATACAATTTATTTACAACTTTGATGGTTTTTTGTTTCATTTTCATTTTTTGTTATCAAGAGATCAAATATATTGTGAATAACGAAATAGAATGAATGTGATGATTGCCTGCTGATTATCTAGGTACAAACTATAGTTACGATATTAAAGTAGCTAAATTTTACAAAATCAAAACAATGTGTCAATCTAAAATCGAATGTTCAGAAGTTTTTCATATAAAAATGAAGCTAACCTAACTGATAAGATCACAAGTCATTTGCTACAGCAACTTCCTTGTAGAACTCGTGCCTGTAAGGATGCTGGCAAGCGATCGGACATCGCAACGAACAAAGCTACACTATTAGAACTTGCACAGACGCAGTCTTATCATACTACTTAAAACACGAACATTCCAGAGGAAGATGCTCAAGAGAACGTTTGTGTGGACTTCGACTGGCATTTTAACATGCGACGCATCGGACTCATCAGGTGAGCTGGTCATATTAGTATAATGACGCACATGGACACATCATTAGTTTGAGAGCATTCACATGGGCAGAAGACATTTGGTAACGGTCAGGACAGAAGATTGGTTGACAAGTTGTCCTGTGTAAGAAAATGAATTAATAGTTAGAACAAAATTATTGCGTGCTCCCTGGCAGATGAAGGATATAGAGACAAATTGGCAGCGTACGTGCTGGAAACTCCACAAAGCACCTGCACGCATTCCAGACTTCGTAGAACGCCCACAACCTGGGGTTGAGCGATATCCCGCCACGGAAGTCGCGCGGGCGATTGATAAGAATTCACCACGATGACGCGTGCATGATGATGCACCCGTTGCCCTGTCATTCCGCGACCTTCAGGCTCGACGACTGATAAGCAACCCGGTCGAATGCATGCGCTGCAACGCCGCTGCTAGATTGCCGCCGTAGAACATTATCCATTTTGCGATATTACCACCCTCAGACAGACGACGGCGGCTACGCGTCACCTGCTTCCCCGCGTATCTCCGTGCCACCATCCCCAAAACGATCTTGAAACCATAACCCATTTTCGGTATCTTTCGGCGGGAGACTCCGGCGTAGTAAATATGGGTCACAAATTGGCACAACTCAACACGCGGCACAACACATACACCGTACAGGAAGGTACACCTCAAAATCCTTAGATACAGAGGCGGGAAAAAATGGCTAGTTGCAGTTCATCATCAACCGAAAGGGGGAAGGAAACCGAGGCGCATACGGCTGGCAATGGTTCTGGGCTCTTCGCACACGGAAGGTTGGGACGAACGTACGTCCTAAAGCCAGACATCGCGAGCGCGCTCGGGCCAGACAAAGCAAAGCCTTGATGATGTGCCTCTGATTTAATGGCGCAGAGTCACGATGTCGCTTGATGTCGCCGCGTTTGGCGAGAATGCTCAGTTCTTGGTAAGGCAATGGGAAGGCAGCAGCGGGCAACAGTGGGAAGAAAGGTAGCAACATGCTTCACATACTTACTGCTAAACATACAAGGTCAAGGCTCACAGACAGAGTTACAAACAAAGCTCTTCCGGCAGGTGCTAGTAATGAATCAGACAAAATTAGAAAAGTAGTATAGAAAGCTCAAGGCGGCTCACCCAACGATTGATTATTGTTGCTAGAAGTGTCGTATAATTAATGGCATGTCTCCGTAAACCTATTAAAATTGAATGCAATCAAAGGATTGGAAACAAAGAGTCTGATTTCTGTTGTGCTTTCTGCTTCCCGCATATTCCGAACTGAGCAATATTGCTTATCTATAAAGGATCAGACTGAAGGTTCAAAAGAACCATTTATGTACATTATTACACACATACAGTCTTATGTATCTACCACAAAGAATAAAGTCATCGATGACATTCAAAGATAATAATTGAAATATATCTAAGAAAAGATTAAACCTGTAAACCCTCCACCATTATCCAAAGAGCGAAATGCCCTGGCTCAAAGCAGTACCTTGTCACACTATAATACCTCAAATTATGTATAATTGCAGGCTCGGTGTCGGAACAGCAACGCCACAAGCCTCCCCGCAGACGACGGGGTGCATGTATGCTCGGCATCGCTTCTATCACGAAAGGCGGTAGAGAAAAATTTAATTATAGAAAATAATAGAAACGAAATTGCATTATGCCTCCGTGGTGTTGGCGGTAGTTAGTTTGTCTCCATTGTTACAAACGTGTTGCTTGAGCCTAATCCCAACGGGCTTTCGTTTCTGTCACACTACCGATAACTACGTACGGAACGACAAATAATAGCTTCGGGAATTTTGCGTGCACTTTGCGAAAATCAGATACTAATTTTGCCTCATCTTGAGCAGAGTCAGGCCCGCGATTCGAGACATGCAACACTCACGAATGCCGGCAAGATCTGAAACTATTGCTGGGAACTTGGGGAAAAAGAAAACTTTGACACACGGTAACCTTTAGCATGGTTTCCTTCATATCGTTATAAGCCATATGGGCATTCAGTGTAGCAATGTAGTACACTTAATTCAGTAGAATGATATAAGAATACTTGGAAAATAAACTAACGACCAACAGAGTACTTCAACACATAAAAAAATGGTTCACATTTTTTTACCCAACCACCTATCACTCATATCGGAAGAGGTAAACATGGGGAAAAACAAGTATGACCCTTCTATACAACCGCCAACCTGTTGCAGCAAAACTTGTTTGCGTTTAGTTGCAGTGTACTACCCAGGGAAATAAGATACACCGGCTACCAGATCCAGGTCCACAACTTTTTGCTACCATACCAACGCAGCGCACACTGTTAGTCTCTGGAGATATTTGTCGGTGTGAATTTAATAGCGAAACTTCATCACATGATGGTCGAACCCTTTTGTCATACGGATGATGAGAATGTCGCGCAATATTAGACAATATGGAGCAAAGAAAAAAGTGAATGTTGATGGTCATGATATCATGTTAACGATGATGTTGTCAAAACAATATTAAACATTGAAAAGTTTGTCGTGCTGCGATATACTTGATAATCATAAATCAGGTGTTTGCTTTTATGACGAAGCTTGAAGGTTTTCAGCCCTCAGTTTTATTCTGATGTTAGCACCGAGGTGAATAAGTTCGTTAATGACTAAAAACATAGGCATTTTATTCGTGTTATTGGTTTCAAACCTCAAACAACAACAAACTGTAATAATTTATTTGAAAATATGAACAATATTTGAATATGCTCAACATGAAAATTTTCCAAAAGACTATCATAATAGCAAACTTTTTACCTTTAATTATAATCGTACACAGTTTTCATTTCATCTTAAAGAAGCAGCAACTCACCTGAAAGACAAAAAAGAAAGCAATTGTTACAAATTGTTAAATTACACATACATATTTTGTGACACAATGAAAAACAAACTACAGCTTTTCTTAGTAAGTGATAAATGTAATTTGACACGTATACGTATTGTTCCCTCGGATCGGGATTCTATATCAATTTTCATGTTCATAATTGAACAAATAATGAAAGATAATTTTAGCATAATTGTTGAAAAATGTATAAATCCTATTTTCCCCTTTTTGAAATGGCAATAGCTTGGGTAGCTTGTCACAGAAATTGACTTTGCTGTGATGAAGGAACAGACACGAGTGAAGGAAATAAGTTTTTCTTCAATTTTCATAATTACATCCGAAGGATACACACCGTGCCCTGTGGAAGACCCTGGCCTAGTAGCCGCTCTAGCCGTACAGTATAAGACTAGTGCTTATTTTCTTTTATTTTTTTTACTGTTGCCAGGAGCTACAGCCTAAGCTTGTCTTCTCCGGCATTCCCCCCACGATAAAGTGTGCTGCTGCCCCCGCTGTGGAACGAGTGGATGCCTCCTGCTGCTACTGTGTTGCTGGCTGCGCTGACCGAAGCTACGAAACGGATGTACCGAGAGGGGGCCGCGCGCGCACACTATGCTGGCTGCCGCTGTTCGGTTGATTGATTCCGCTTCGCCACGCCGAGTATGTTGCAGTGTGCTATTTTGATCAAATGTCTTAGCAAAGAGCGATCCAAGGCAGCAGCAGCAACAGCAGCAGTAGTAGCAGAGGATTGGCTGTCGTTAGCTAGTGACCGATGGTCGGTTCGACGAAGCAACGAGCACAGCCCGTACTCCGGGAGCCAGGGCACACAATCACGTCACGCTGCTGATGATGTTGACGCTGATTGCGATTGTCAGTGGGGGCCACTCCAGCAATGCCACCCCCAGGCGTGCGATAACGAAACATTTGCATTAGCGTAATGTCGACAGGATACGGAAGCTGGTCCCGGCAGCGGTTCCACAGCGGAAGGATTCTTAGGACTCTGCTTTCAAGTCGGGCCAGTGAGCATGCGGAAGAAGAAAACGAACGAAAATGCTTCATGAGCACGGCAAGCACTCGGCTCCTTGACCGTGCCATTGCCATGTAAAGAGGAGTGCGGACACGTGCCGTTAAGATTGGGAAATCAAATTGAGAGCAATGGTATCATTTTATAACTGCCTCAAAATGAATTATCGATTCAAAGACCAGACAAAGTTAGTATACGTAATAAAAAGAGGGCATATACTCCGTGTAGATTACAACATTTTTAATGTTCCATCCTAGGAGGATCTCATGAAAATGAATGTATACAACCGATCGTGCCACTCTCCAAACAACAATACTATATGAGTCAAAGAGTTAGAGTTAGAGTTTCTGCCTGTTGTGGCCTTCAGCATCGAGAGCCGCCTTAGAATGACCAATAGTCTGCATTTATTCGCTACCTAAACGTCCCAAATGGCATTGAGGTGGCACACAAAAACGTATGATCAGGCCAAACTTCACATTTCCCACCCCGGCGTCCGAAAGGGATGGCGAGGAAGTCAGATTGCAGACACTTCACACAACATGACATCATGATATCGTACGCAGGGAAGAGGAAGGGTCGGCGTACCCCCAATCCTCTCCCATAGACATCACCCCGTGTCGATGGTTGGATCGAATTTGAAACGTTTTTGGTCCCGATGCTGCCCGACGTGGCGCATGCACGAATACCGAATGACATGCTAAACAGCCCGATTCCAACCTCCAACCTCCCATTCGCCGGTGGTGCGCATTGCACGGCGTACACAATAATGCTGGGCGGGACGAACGGTCGGTGCTGGTGGCGGTATGTCTTTGCCCCCTCTTTCTCTCTCCGGTGGCCAATTTCGGCAGCCAAATTCACATTCAAACGGTGGTAGCAGCGGCCGGCCACAGCACCCGGTAGGCGTTAACGGAACTATTCAAATGGCTGTCATTAAAAGCGGTTGCGAAGCAACGGGCAAGTAAGAAAAAAAAAGTTGCCCACCACCGATCGGGTTTCCCCACGTCGCTATTCGGCAATTTGTTACACTTCGCATTGGAAAAGGAATCAAGATTTGGCGTTCGGATGGGTGTGGGCCAGATGCTTGAAAGCTGTGGCCACCCTAACAGCAGCAGCAGCAACATCATCGAGAGATGGAAAGGATACTCTGCTACATCGCAAAGGGCAACTGTGAGAGCTATATATCATCGCAAAACCACATAACAAGAAACATGACCTGTAATGTATGAACAGCTCAATCGATGATTTTCAAAGTATCCATCAAAACCTCATTTCGTAATCTCGTATTAGTATATTATATGAGACTGTATGAGATTAATGTGAGAGTGTACATTTTTACGTGACTAATGACCTCGGTACACAACCAGAACATATTGTCTCCTGGGAGTCACCAGGAGACACCTGAGAGACTCTTAGAATTTCTTCTTTTTTTCTTTCTGTTTCGGAAACATCGCATCTTTGACTTGTCAAGAGCAACACAATTAAAACTATTGAAGTTACTACACAAGATAACTTTTCCCTATTTTATAATTAACAACAAATTATAGTTTTTTCTCTAAATTTTTGTTAGCTGTAAGCGAAGGTTGTAATATTCTTCTGAGAGCGAATAACTTATTAAAATTAAATCATAAAAACATCATAAAAACAAGGAATCGTTTTGGGTCGTTTAAAGATTTGTTCACTTTCACAGCAACAAAGCACGTACCAGCCATTCGAGCTTCAGCAGATGAATATTATCCCCTTGCAGCAAGCAAATATGATTACAGAACAAACTCCGTTCATTAGATATTGGCTCCCGAAAAATGCCTCCTTTCAGGACCAGAAAAAAAACTAAACAAAAAACACATTGAGTTCCCTCTGTGAGAAAAGCGGAACACCCGACCGGATCCCGGCGAGCGCACACAAGTGCCGTACTTTTTTGCCAAGATTTTCGCCGTTGTTCCGTCGGATAATGCCACCGCACCGCCGCTTCCCTCGCGAGAAGATCCTTTCAAGAGCCCACGAAGCAGCACAGATGCAAAAGAGCGCACCTGTCTTCTGATGGGCGACGCGTCACGATTTCGGTGCATCCACACGGCTGAGGCGGATTGGAATAATGAAGTAAATTACGATCCTCAGGGACCACTCGAGAACGTTCAACGAGCGCACACAGCATAAGTGCGGTTCACGTACGTGCGCGCTCGCCATCTCTCTCTGTCTCTCTCTCCGTTCTCCGTGTTGTACCCGACCTGCCTGTCCGCCTGTTGTTCCAGCATTCTTGGCGTACATTTAAACGTACGAACAGCGGTGAAACGGACGGTTCGCCAGTATCACGGACGAACTATTCGCTTTTGCTTCCATGCCATGCTATCCACACCTGATTATGATGATGATGGACTTCTTATGTAACCCGCCTTCCGCCCCGGATCCGATGGCCACCGACAAGTCATCCCCCAAACTCAGCCACAAACCCCCTCCCAAAACAATCCCGGGCGCATGGTTCGAGCTATGCCGCTTTCGGAAGCGGACAAAACCGACCGGAGGGAAGAAAGAGTAGCCGATGCAAAAGCACTACACTCAACAGAGAACCATTCATTTCCAGATTCTTAGCGCGCAGGGAAAGAAGGAGGAAAAATAGATATAACAGGAGAGAACACAAAACACACGGAGAATGCTGCTGTACCACCGTGCACGTGCACACGAATTTTGTGCAACTTCAAAGCGAAACGAAGAATAATTGCATCACTTTCACAACCCGTTCCGTTCCGTTTGGGTTTGTTAAAATCGCCGGCTTACATCTTCTCTCATTCGGTTTTTGGGAATCGGGTGTGTTGGTGTCCGGCTTAACTTGTTTTTCCCTTCCAGAAAACTGCTTCCGTTCTGCTGTTCCCTATGTTTCAATGGGCAAAATGTTTCCGGATTTAGGACATAAGTCACGTTTTAAAGGCCGTTAAGTTGATACTGATGTGATCTTTCACTGGTTCACACAACAAAAATGAAAAATTAAATTAAACAATATGGGACACAAGTTGATTTTAAATTGTACCAATATTGTTCGAAAAAGAGAATAAAAAATCCGTCATAGCATGTCCAAAAAAAAAGCCGATAAAAGCTATTTTGTGTTCTTGCGTTCAATATTTTAAGTACATGCTTTCGCGCATTCGAACACAGCAGCATCATACGAAGGTACGGCCCGATAACCGACCATTGATTGAATCATTTCGATCGTTTTCCCATCTCCGCCGAGGCAACTTAGCAACAAATTATCATCAACCTCTCTCGTGCGCGCGCGCGGGCGCAACCGATGAAGGCGCAGCGTAGTGTTCCCCAAGGTGTTCCACACCATTTGCGAACGGGTGTGAATGAATGCTCCACCGGGCAGCGGGCAGAGCGACGGTGACGGCGAAGCAGAGAGACGCTTCAACATAAAACAATACCATAAAATTGAGCTTTATGAGCATTCAATGAGTGCAATTAATTTGCGAAAGATGCAGCCCATCGAGAGAAAGAAAACAAAAAAAAACCCTGCACACTCCACAACATCTTTTCACACTCAGGCGATGTTGCCTTTCACTCAGACACAACGAGTGAAACGACAAGTAGTAGTTGCTTTGCTCTTTTTCTTGTCTTTTCTGCTCAGGGGCAGCGGTTTTCATTATCGCGAGCGGCCGTAAGTGCATCCGATTTATGGGTGAACATCGCCAGTGAACACTACCCATCCGCGGCGTTGGTACTTTTGATATCTAAACTTTCCAATCGAAACGAGCGCAAGTGAAATTAAAAGCAATTTTCCTTTCGCTGCGCAAGATTTGCATTCACCCGAGCAGGAGTGTAACTGACAACCCCGTGAGCTTGCGAAAGCGGAGGAGAATGATTGCTGGCAAAAAGTGAAGATTAGGACATGGCAGTTTCGTTTTAGGACTTTGCAAATAACGATATCAAAACGGGTAACTTGAAGATCTTCAAGATCCGGTAAACTTCGTCTTGGTCAAAAATAGGGAGGATCACTATAAGCACTGGCTGCTATAGTCTGTTAGATCCGCTCATCCGCAGATCCGACGTCAAACCAAATCTTGATGTTGGCAATAATCACTACCAGAGAATCACACAGGCGACATCGATTGGAGCGCCTGATACGTCTCTTGAGTAATAGGCAGTTCCTACAAAGCTGGGGACTGTATAGATTTTTTTTTATAAAAAACATTTATTAGTGTGGAAGACTTAAAAATAAGGGACAACAATATACAGGGCTTAAAAATTAACACTTACAACAGAGAATGACGGAGGACTTCTATGTCAATCGCAGCATCATTGTTTCCAATGATGTGGATGACATAGTTGGAGAACAAACAAAGTATTTTACTACGTTTCTCTGCACTAATGCCATTTAGTACAGGAAAGCGTAGAACACTAAACGATAACATGGACGAGACGGGACACCCTGAAACCACAAAGCTGATACACTGCTGCAGCAGTTGCCACGCAGGGGCAACTCTGCTGCAGCTGGCAAACTTGTGTTCCAGAGTGTCGGTTACGGGACAAAACGGACATGACGAGGACGGGACGCGGTTCATACGGAGCAGCAGCTCCCCATGAACGATTTTGCCGTTCACTAACAGAAATAGTGTACTGCGCTGTAGCGATGATAGCCTGGCGGAATGAATATTCCTCCAGATTTTCCGCCAGCTTGCTGTCGGGTTCTCCGAGGCTACCTTTGCTCCTGGTAGCCTCTCCGTCAGCGTCTGACGGATCAAGCGGGTGGTGAGATTGGAGGAGGATGTCACGTATAGATTACTTGAAGTTCCTTTGCTCTCGAACATGGACTCTGTCCAAAACTGATACCGCGTACGATACTCAGGACGATTTTTTTAACAAGAAAGCGTGCATAAAATGTGGAGGCGCCGCTACAATGTTTCGTCATACAAATGTTGGATTGATATTGAAAAGCCCACCACAAGTTTATTCAACAAAGCAGAGCAATGCCTTAAACCTTAATGAGGCTAAAGCGTCGCTGGTGATATTACAAGCTGGTTGGAAAACAATCCTACACAAACAGCCCGAGGAAAAAGGGCAAAGGCCATCGTATTAGATAGTAGGTGACAACACTGGACGCTCATAGTTCCTTCAACCGGCCACACGAAAAAGGCATCAAAAGACCAACTACTACCTCTGCCACCAACCATCTGTTGATGATGTCCTCCATCTATCAATCTATTTTTGCATTCGTGTTTTGCAAAGTTCAACCAGAACATTGGCAAATAATGTACGCTCTTCCGACATTTCAGCCAACACAACTAATCGCCAATACCACCAATGCACACGTCGGGCAATCAATATGCACTCCGGCAGAACCATTTACGCGCACTTGCAACGCCCCCACGGACGGTTTGCAACAAAACTGCGGTGTCAACATCACCCGACGCCGGGTTTTCCTCTCAACAATAAATGAAATAAACGTAATGAACGGGCAGCGACGTCTCGTAAAACGTGATGAATCTGCGTGCCGGACAGCTGTGGGAGTGCGCGGTAGGATTAATTGGAAAATTAAATCACACAACTTAAAATCACTGACTCTACAAATAGGCACCGGTGGCAGTGTGGTGACATCCGTGGGCTCGAAAGTGGAGGGATGAGAAGAAAAAAGTATATAACTGCAATTTTGTAGCACATTCACCGGACACACGAAGCTATCGGCCTCCGCGGCTGCAACATTGTTAGCATTTTATGCTCCTGGATTTGTGATCGGCTTGACGGCCGGATGGCAATAAAAGATATCACGACTACGGGTCGTTGGTTAAGCCGCGCCGAGAACAATCCGAATCATTAACGAGGGACGATAAATTGACGATTATTTTTATTAGAATAATTAAATAGTGACATCGATAACATCTAGAACATACTAGCGTCTGCTATTTTTCGATCATTCAAATTTAATAAAACAGTCAAAGTTGCATTGGAGGTAATATTATGGTAATGTATTTCTTAAATAAATGGTTCATCCATGTTTTAATTTTATCTCATGTCCTGGCCCAGAAGCACTTCTAATCTTACGAAAAGGTCAAACACAACATTGCTGAAGAGACTCATTTCCCTTCAAAATCAAAGAAGGCAGAACGTTGGATTAACTGTTGGATCAGTCTTTTGTAAATATTGAAAATTGATCCAAAAAATAATTTTCATCAAGGTCACATAAAACTACTGAAAATTGATTACGTTTACGAGCATTTGTAGACTTCTATCAGTTTCGCTCAGCCCGCTGTAACGGCAGATTTACGATGAAAATGAAATTATTCCCTTACGAGGAGCCTCCCACCAGCGGCAGCTGACGCGTGAAGCGTGTCGAAGCCTCTGCATACACCCACACCCACACACACGCTGGCCACACTAACATCCAATTAGTCATCATTCAAAGTTTTGATTTAATTTGATCATGAACTCAGCTCCACCCGCCGTGGGAAGGGTGGTGTTTTCCCGTAAAATTATCCACCTTTTGTTCGGTTCACATGGAAGCAGCAGCACAAGAATTTGCTTAAGAAAGAGACGCGAGGGGAGGAGAGAGAAAAACAATATAAAAACGATAATGTTTATTGGTTTCTTAATTATGTTTGTAGCCATTTACAGAACATTTTGCTCCCTTGCCCCGTGTATCAGCCCGCCAAAAGGGCGGCCGGTGACAGGTATGTTTATATTAATGGACACAGGGTGAATCAAAAGTCTGCCTGCACTTGAGTGAAGAATGCAGCTCGTGTTAATGGAATGATTTATCTGAAGGAAGCGTTTTATGATACATTGAAATGGCATAAACACAGTGGAGGACTGTTAATTTAACAGACATAATTCGCCATGAAAATACAAATGTTTTGATCTGTACCCTTGATAAAGTGCACTTGTATGAATAAACTTACAGCTGCAACATCCATTAAACCCTATTTGTGGTATCTAGCGGCAATCGTATTTAAAGCGACTTTAAACTCAATTACCAAACAAAATAAATCATATCAAACATCTTTTTGTGAATTATAATCACTTTACTTTTTTTTAAATTCCAGGCAACTGAGATGTCCAGGCAACTAGTAGTTGTGGAGACGAGCAAGTGCCGAATGTGTTTTTCTATCGAGATAAAATCTTTGTTTGACAGTTAAAGTATCTATTCAAGATTATTACCAATTTTGGAGTTACTTCCAATTCGTATTCAAAGAGGTGTCTTTCACCAATATTTAGTTCTTTATGTTTTTTTTAATTTCAAGTACTATTACAACCCACAAATCTTCTAGCAACCAGTTCAGCTCGGTTGACAGCAAGGAGTATGTGGTTTTCTTGTTTACAAAGAGAAAAAAAAACAAAGAACCACACAATCAACTTAATTACAAGGAATTCTGCTGGCGATAGACAAGATTAAGCACCCAAGCTTCAGTTTACCAAAGATCGATAAACTTTGTTGTGCACACATCGTTCCATCAAGTGTGAGTTCACCACTGCATGCACGGTGCAATGCGATCCGCGGCACCAACTTTTCATTCAACCATCGCCCAATCTATCTCCCCCACACTAGCACTCATTAGTGACGGTAAAACAAATATTTAAGCACCCCTCGGCCGAAGCCGCAGTGTTCGGAAACGATTATTTGCAACTAATTTGCAACCGAATCTCCGATCTCGCGCTTGCTCTACACATCCCGCGTACGCAAATACCGATGCCGGGGTTGGCAAGAGTCAGGCTACGTGCTGGAGATCGGGTGCTTTACCTTGCCTAATCATCGTACAAAACCGCCGACATTGGTACAACAACATGATCACCCCGAGCGCGAGAGAGTTTATATTTTGAATGATGCAAAAGTGCATTATGTTACCCACCCTGAAACACACACGCACACACGGAGGGTGGGATGCACGATTTTAATGTAGGGCAAAAGATTAAGAAGATGCTGTGTGCACGAGAGTGCGAGGGCATTCGTCTGCGTGTTGACGAATTGTGGTTTGCGTTCTTGCAGATTCTCACACACCGCACCCGGCTTGTGTGTCGTTATTGAAATAGAACGAGCAGCAGCAGCGAGTTCCGTTCCAGGTATGTTCGGTTGCAGTGCTTGGCTTGGAAAAGGAAGAAACTAATTTCCCAACAGCACACAGGTTGGCGGTTCGATGGGACAGGTGAGGGCAAAGAAGTCGCCTCGCCCGCTGCAACCAATGTGCATATTGTGCAATTTTGTGCAACTGCATCATACGCCGCTGTGGTTAAGGTGCTCCCCTGCGAAAGGGGAGGGGAATAACTATCCTTTTCGTGGAGTTCTTCGCGTTTTTATCGCACTCGCCTCTCGCGTTTCTACCATTATCCATGGTTTCTTCCTTACACCGCATGGGAATCGAGCACATGATACCCGATCGCCGGCATGCAGAACGTTGTACGGTAGCGCGAACGCGGGGCGTGCATATAGGCATCGCAGAACACAACAACATAAACAAAACATAATCACAGTCGTGATATGGGTGTCGTTCGCGACGTGGTTTTGCAGCATATGGCGGCGCGAAGCGAACGATGGATGATGTTGCTGCAAGCTGCTGCGATACGTGAAAAATACGTGAAAAGACATCGTTCGAGGCAGACGGTGAAGGTGAAGGTGGATGATAAGAGAAGCATAAGCTTTCTTCGGGGGAGACAATACACATTGAAACAATAAAAAAACTATCCAAGAACAGCTGGGTTGGATTTCTACACGTTACTCCATATTGCGTGTGTGTGTTTTTTTGTGTGTATTGAGGCATCTTGTTTCTTGAGAGAAATAACAAAGATAGTCCCCCCCCCCCCCCATGCAAGCCTCCCATGATTAGCCACATAAAAAAAGGATCCCACTTTGTTTTTGAGCAAAATTACAAAAAGGAAACGAAAAAAAAAGTTTATGCCACAAATCATCCGATTGTGAGTAAATTGACGGTGTGCTGAGTTACAGCGTCGTACAGTCAATGATTATGCTAAGTTCGGTACGATCGCACTGATTGCTTCCCGAAGCCCAAACCGATCTTAGCTAATAACAGATGAGACTCACTGCGACAGAAGAAGAAAAACCAAAACACGTCTTCCAAACATTCGCCAGCTACCATGTGGTTACTATAAGCGCTGCGTCCGCTGAGCCTGCGGTTGTGTGCGTTCTTCTGTGCTGAACTCACTGGAGGTGCGATGTATCATCTCACCACCCAACCCTCCCACCACCACGTATAAACCCACCTTTAACGTGATCATCAGCGAAAAAAGGTAAAAAAGGTACCAACGCGAAGTGTTGCCTCTCGAAAGCCCCTATAGCACGCACACTGGCAGCGTGAGACTACTACCACTAAATATCGCTACGGAGACACTACCAACACAACCACTATTCCAGCAGCGAACCATCGCGCCGCGTTCGCGAGAATCGCCGCGGTGTTTGTACGTGTGCGCTAGAAGGAGACCGCAACGCGTGTGTGTTAGCCCCGTGTCGTCGCGTGTAAACCATCGACCTTGCGGCACAGGTCCTTAACACGGTTTTGCCACCGCGCGAAACGTTTTCTCTCCGCCGGGAACGGACGGCTCAGCGGAACGGAACACCACCGCCACACCGTAGCGAACGGCGTCGGGCGTCTCGCGGGATTCTCTCTCTTTCGCAAGGGCCCGGCGTTCTTACGGGCTTTCCTGCAGTGATGGGCATACGATGTGGTCAGCCGTCTAGCAGCAGCAGCAACAACAAGGTGTGTAAAGTGATCGAGCAGAGACGGACAGAAACCAACAGCCAATGCCCGGTGTTTTGGGATAGTTTGGTCCCGGAGACCGCCTGATCCAGTGGTTGGCAAACTGCGTTTACATTCTTTATTGATCTTTAATTTGATCTGGTGGCAATGTTATTTCTACAATCGGTTCAACAAACCTTGATCCTGAACCTAAATCTGAAACCTGAACGATCAAGTTCTAATATTTAAATATCAATAGCCACATAAGTAATGGAATAAGGAAGTAATGGAATGGAAATGTTGGAATAGAAAGAATGGAACGTGCTCCGAAACAAGTTCTTAAACTTGATCTTTAGTTTAAGTGAACATAACATTTTTCTCCAGTCCCATCCTTCAAGCATCAAGCATCAAGAAAAAGGCAAAGCAAGAAACCCTCTTAGTAGCGACTTCAAGAGGCAGAAGCTCAAGAGGATTGTTCAACCCGTATGCGTAGAAGCACTATGGAGGAGCCATTACAATGACTAGGTATATGAGCTATACGATGACTTCGGTATTGTGCAACGTAGTGGCTTCGCCTGTAGAAGTCGCCGCCAGTAGAATGATACCATACGACCCCCGTAAAATCGTGGTAGGTATGAGCGCAGTCTGAGATTGATAGATGGTGTTGAATTTTGAAACTAAACTGGAAACAGTTCAACAACTACACTCGGTGAGAAATGTTTAGTAATTACTTCTTCCACATGATCATTCTGGAACTTCGTACCACACCATCATCACAGGATACGAACGTAGTTGCATTAATTAACACGACTATACCGTCCACTGGTTGGCTAGAGTTACAATTTTACTGACAGGCTATAGATCCGTGTCAACAAGTTTTGATACTATGGCAAATATAATTCAAACCCCGATCTTCACATAACTAAGAAGCACTAGATGAATAATTCTCCTTCAGTTAGATTACTAGTGACTGAACTGGACTCAAACCGATAGTGTTCAACAGTAACGAGAGGCGAAAGTAACTATATCATTGGGTGATTAGCCAAGCGTAGTTCTGGCACTGTTTCTAGGTTAGAGCTAACAACAACAGCAAGTATGTAGTATGATTGTAGTATGGACCATAGACTTCCGACGAAACAATTGTAAATTTGCTAGGATCTGATCCATAACAGGACATCATAAACAGGTGATCAAAAAGAAAATAACTGTCAAACTTTTACTCGCTTTAACAAAATAACACTATTATCACTTGAACTTCTTTAAGCTACTATTAAGCAACTCGTGATATTAAGCAACTCTAAAATTAACCTCAAAGTTATGTTACAGGTTTTTTCCCAAATCAATATTTAATTTCCCGTGTGTTTGCCGACCCCTGGCCCGATCGGCCCAAGCAATGGATGGGCTAATCGCGACTTCGTTCTGTTTTTGTTCTAAACTCTGTTTGTTCTACTCTGCACACAGTTGTGAGTGAAGCAGACCCGAACATGTGGAAGCTTTTCGCAGCCACATTGTGAGCCACATCGAAAAGAATCAATTGATGATGGCCCAAAACGGAACGAAAGCTTTTGTACTGCACAAAAGCGCCCCCTGTTGTGGTCCAACATTTGGGAGTTTTGAGGCTCGCCAACGCTGAGGGGCTTGTGCGAAATATCCAACATTGGAAAGAAGCCGGCAAATCTTAACCACCAACTCATAGACATATTTAAACTCTTAGGAAATATATTTAAACTTAGGAAATATGAAAACGAGAGATAGAGAAAGAGAGCGAGTGCGAGAGAGACACAGAGAGAGAGAGGGAACAATAATGAGAACTATGCTGTACAGGACCGTTTTATGCTAAGCATCAAGCACCATCCGTAATGGCAGCGTGGATCGGACACGTAAGTAAATACTGACGCCGCTCTCGTCGCCCGTTCACACACTGTTGTGCTTCGCTTCATTTCGCGTCCAGAGGGCACCAGAAGCACACAGGCCACCGGCCTCTATCCGTCTATCCTGTGCACATGCTTCGTTCTGTGCGTCCTCTCCCTCTCAGATCGCTTCTAATCGCTTCGGTCGTAAGGTGCGCGCGCGCTGCAACTAAGCGGCGCGTTACGTACACACGGCACGGCGCTCGACTGGTGTTCCGGCCACGGCCGCCAACGATTAGAAGGGCGGCAGCAGGTGGGCAGTGGCGGGCGGGCGTGTAGAGCAGCAACACTCCGGCGTGTTAGTGTGTACGTACCACCGCGAGACCGACCGGCCGGTCCGTTCGACCAATTTCCCATATGCTGCGGTTTCGGGCCGGCGGCGTGTTCTTGACGTTGGCTTTGACCCTGTCTGCAGACGAAGGTTTTGGGAAACGGATCGTTTAAAAATCTAGAACCATTGTGTGTGGGGCGCGCTCGCAGCGTATTCCTTGCAGCTCTGTGTTCGGGGGCATCAGTTTGGAGGTGGGTGTTGCGTGGATTGTGCTTTTTTTTTCATCGATGGTATGCAATTAATAACGTGCAAAAAAGCATCCTCCAACGCATGGGGAGATTTGCGAAAAAAAAACAACGCTTCAAACCAAACCGTTTTGCTGTTTAAGCATTGGGCAGGCATAATGAAGACGTTAGGATGTATAAACAATCACAAACCAAGTAGCAAGTACAAGGCTGTTTATTTTGTGTTTTGTATTTTGCTAATAGAAGGTCTGATGCAATGGATGGTATAATTGAAGTTTAGTTAGAAAAATACGGACAATTTTATATCCATCTAAACACATAACACTCAAATAGTACTGACCATATAAATAATTCAAAACTACAAAAAAAACAAGTCGACAGACTTGAAATATAGCAACCAGGATTATAAGCAAAACCCATATTTTGTTACCTCAACAAAAACCCTTTTCCCTCGGGATGGACAAAACATTTTTTGTAAATTTCCATCTAATCAAAGAGGATGGCCCCGTCCCAAGCAGTCAAACCCATTTCAGCTGCATTCCGTGACGAAAAAATAGAAATTAATTAGAATCCTAAGACAATCGTCCCCCCCCCCCTCCCCACATTTCGTTTGGGAAGTCGCGGCAAAAACATAATATTCAGTTAGGATTTTTATTCCACGAATCGGTGTGATGGCATTCAATCCGAAACTTCAATCCGAAATTTCGTTCCTAATGGTGCTTCTTTTTAACCTTCCCTATCGAAAACCAACACGGACGCAAACCGAACTATTGCACCCAAGGGGGGCGCGAGAGATGCAAAAACGTAAAGCAACAGCACGAAGCAGCAAACGATGAAACAAACAAAAAAAAAACAAAGGAACAGCCCCTACGAACACATGATCACACGATCTTCACTACCGAACGGGTCCCGGAAAGCCCCCAGCGCAGCCGGAATCCGTGAATCGAATGCGCATGTTAATATTATTTATGGTGGCAGTTTCGAAATCGCAACAGAGAGAGATAGAGAGAGAGAGAGAGAGAGAAAAAAAACAGACATCCATACCAGCCACGAAATGAATCATGGAAGGAGGGAAGAATTATAGCGTACGATCGCGAGAATGGCTCTGAAAAGAAGCAAAAGGAACCGATCCTGTGAATTGCTTCTTCGAGAAAACGACTCATCAGCGTAGAAACATGCGATGCTTTTTGCCATAGCTCAGTGGTACGCAAAGGAACGAGGAGAGTTTTCAGATAAACATAAGCTTATAGACGAATTGACGAAATGTCATTAAAAAATATTCATGTTTAGGGATGAGATAATAATTTTTATTTCTTTTTTACAAAACCAATACTTTTATTTCCGTATATTTGTAAACCGTATTCCGCCTTTTGTAAATCTAAAACGTTGACGTCCACTGCCATCTACCGTGGCGGTGATCGATTTGAGGATCGCTGATGTTTGGGTAAAAGAGGTATGAAATTCGAAAAACAATAACAAAAAATGATAAAGACACAAAACCCTTAAAAAAGAGCAGCTGCTAGATTACAGGAATCGAACAGGAGAAAGACAGAGAACACTCGACGGAAGCGCACAACAAACGGAAGAGGAATGGATTGGAATGATTTATTCCTATTAGATTGCAGTTTTATTGTAGTATTACTTCCTTAATTATTTCATTATAAATTCGGTTCCTTTCGGCGCGCTTAGCGCAGCTAAAAGGTGTTTTTTTAGCGAACCAGAAGCGAACAGGGAGCGAACACAGCGGCAAGAAAAGACAAAATGGTGCCAATGCGGGGGTTTGCTGTGAGATATGAAAGTGTTTGCTGTGGGATAACAAATCAATAGACAATAGATAAAACAGTCCGTTGGCATAATGATGGCAGGAGATACCGCTGGTGTCGGTGGTTTCTATCATGCCACACGATCCAGAGTGTGTGTATTGGAAACAAACAAGAAAGACGGGCTGATCGATAGTTTATAACATATATGTTTATAATTAATTTAGTTAATTTAATAATAGAAACCATTTTATTGTAATAATTCAGTTAATTAGCAAGAAAAGACCTCAAAAATATAATCATCACTAGAAAAACGATTGAAACACTCCACAGGGAAGGAACTCGAATAATTAAAACACCTCCATAAATCCAAATAATAACAGCTGGTAAAACCCTCCACGCACACGAACCACCGATGATGATCGATCGGCCCCGTCTTTTAGTGCGCGATTCGGGACGGGACGTTCAGCTAGCTCTCATCACCATATTTAGGAGCGGGATATAAAAATTGCCCAAATTGAATTTACGACACACCGGACCATCAAACGATGGACACAAAATAATAAATGAACCAAACCGTCGTCTTTCTGTGTATGTGTGCGCCCGCGTGAAGGTGGTGGTCTGTTTCCGGTGTGACTACTGTCATCGACGAAAAGGATCCAGAATGTATGTCCGCGATCTTTCAAATATTTCAAAAAAAAAGTGATACGGCGCATACGGCTGCAACGGGAGCTACTATAGCCTTTTGATGGTGTTAACCCGTCAAGATAGTTGTCTACTACAGCTGCTCACGAACGCGTGGCAAGTGTTTTTGAAAGGGCAATTGTTCTAACTATGTAATGATGTCCATAGTAGATCTAAAAATATTTTCACAAGGACCGTGAGCTGCGTCCCAAGAGCCAAACCAACTCACAATAAACAGGGTTTTACGATACAAGAACACCGCCTATGTAAACGATAGGAAATGCCCTTCACTAGTACACCTTAGCAACCTGTTAACCCAGCCATACACCTATCACCTTCGGGCGGCTGTACGTACGCGCGGCCATACGATACTCGCGCACCATTGCGTTGCTACAATTTAACGTATTTGAGAGGGGTGGCGTTAGGAAAAACCGAACACGCACTAGCCACAACCACAACCCCCGGCCCCTGAGCGCGTGGAAGCAAATGTGGCCTGTAGCATCTCCATCATTGACCCAAATAAAGAAATAGTGGGTTGTTTAAGCAGCTGCTAGAATATCAATGAGGCGCCTGCTGCTGCTGGATCGAGCGCCGATCGGCAGAGACCGGGGCTCAGCGAAACAAAACAGACGGAAAACATGCCGGTTACTTAGCCGGTTAGGCTAGGCTAGGCTCGCCCGGTTCAGATGAACGGGTACACGGCGACGTTCAAAAGTTTAATCATTTGGGCAGTGCGCAAATTTACATATCGAAATCAGCTTCCTGTAGGAAACCATCGGCAAGCTTGATTGAATTAGTACAAACAGAGTAATTTGAGTTAATTTATTTAAGTTATTTTCCAAATTCCGCTGAATATATTGAAATCTCTATATGTGAAACTCGAAGCTTTACAAAATCCTGACAATTTCGCAATGAGGATCCCCCTTACACAATATATCTGAACACGTACAGATTGCTCAAGCAAGGTTTCTATTAAGAAGGGCAAACCTAACGATCGAGTGAAAGTCGGAGTATGAAGCATTACACACCAAAAATGTATTCCCCAAGTGTCTGCATTGAAATTTGATGAAGATAACTTAAGTTACCGTTTGATTTTAAAGGTGGGTTAATAACAAGAAATTTTAAAATCTCAATCCATCAAAATTAGGAAATTTAGCTTTGATTGTATCGAGTGTGTTTATTCGTGTTAAAGAGTTAAAACCCTTGCTCTTTTCATCCATGCTTCGCTGTATAGGCTACTAATGAATCCAGTAAAATTCTTGCAATTGCATGCCAAAACAGATTCTCTATGTAAAATTTTACAAATACCTGCATGTTTTAAACATCCTAAAAATAAAAATAAAATAATAATGTTTAATATTTTAAAAATAAATAATTATTGTTCAGTCCAAGTGCAATCAACCAAAGATAATTCAGCGTACGATGGCAGTTAATATTGATTGCAATTTAACCTTAGTTATATATTTCCACATATTCGCTTACATAATACATAATGACTTAAATTTACTCTACGGGATCAATTTAAAAACATTCAAATGACTTTTAATTCTTCAAATCACCCATAAAATTCAGGTCTCTTAACACTCACGCTCAAATGCACTTTCCACCATTTACCCTGCATTTTTACCCTGCAGAATAGTAATCACGAAAAAATTACTATGTTCTCTCTCATTCCCTTTGATTCTTGTCCGAACCCTCTTGTGCACCTCAAGAACAAACACGTAACACATTCCCGCCCCATTAGCTAATTAATCATATTAATTAGCATAAAGCATTCCGCTTCAAACAAAAACCTACGAAATACATTCACATTCTCCCAAGCGTTTCCACCCCCTTCGGGCTGGAAAACAGTGCCAATGCCATTCGCTCTGAAGCAGAGCGAGAGCCATACCTTGTCTCACGCGTTCTGGTCGGTTCGAGATAAACGACCGGGCACGGGAAACAGGACCGGGGACAGGGGAGTGGTAAGACCTGGTAGCTGGCATTCGGAAGATGTGTGCCGGCTAAATTTGGTCCGTCCGGAAAACCGCGAAAAACAGCTGAACGCGCTTATGGCACCAAACATTCAACAGTGAAAAGGCAAAACATCGTCACTGCGTACCGTTGCACCTAAGCAGCAGCTACGGAAGCAACACGACGGAGGATTCGTGCTGACGTGAAACGGGTGTGTGTATGTGTGTGTGTGCCTGTGGAAAGTGAAAATACAATCACCAACAGCTGACGAAGGCGAAAAACGACGGTTTAACACTGTGCAAATGTGAAAATGCTGTATGTGGCTGCTCTGTGGCTTGCCCGGAAGGTGTTTCTTACTGATTCATTTATTTATTTATTTACTGTTTCCTCTACCGAAACTTTAATACGCATCTGCGGCGCAAAGTGCATACTATTTATAAACCATTTAACACAACCGCAGAAACGCAGCATACTTCTATCGTACTGTAAACGGGTAGGGGAAGTCGGAAGAAACTGCTTTCTTTATGATCTTGGTCGACGATAAATTGATATGCCGTATCACGTGGTTTTACACCTTTATTGAAAAAAAAAACTTATTTTTAATGTGTTTATTGTAGTTGATATTTCACGATAACGATAAAAAATAATAAAATACAAAAATAATAACATCACAAAAAGAGAAAAAATCAACAATAATTTTTAGCACAATAAATATATTAGCTTTTTAACACCACAGGAACTCTGTCTATTACTTGAATTATTAGAATTTTGGCAGATATTTAGTTGAACTGAATAATCAGAATTCTTTTGAGTGTATAGTATTTTTAGTATTCTTTAATATTCTTCAAATATTCCAATACGATTCTAAAACACAGTTAGAACAAATTATTGTTCAAATGTATTTTTTTAAGTAAATCTTGTTGAAATGGCAACTGCTAATGAGTGGGAAATGTATAAAATGTTTTCTGTTTTTTCTATCAAATAGGCAACTAAATCAAAATACCGATGCATTGTGCGGAAATTGGTGAGGATCGCGACCAAACTGCGGATCAAACGTTTGGCCAAATCTTGCGGCGACCAGCAGCAGTTGGAGCGAAGTACGATCCCGAATCGGTGAGCGAGAGAGAATTGCTGCTGCTGCGGCTCCGTTGGAGAGCCTCTCCTTCGTCGCTCACGGACACTCACCAACACATGGCCAGCAGTCATGCGCAGATTTGTGGGGTTCGTCGTCGTCCGGTGGGTGAGTGTGTTGCGATGCAAGATGTTGATGGGTCGGAGGAGTGGGATGGGGTGGGGGGCAGAGGGAGGGAGGGAGGGAAGGGAGGGTTGGGTTGTGCGGCGTGGCGGCGACTACATCATATTGCATACCAACCGAAAAAAACATCGGCATCGCCGACACGGCAGCGGCAGCAGCCGTACGGCAAAATAATACATGCCAACGCCAACCGGTTCTGTGTTGGTATGTTGCTAGGTAAATTACGTAATTCTTTTTTAGTTGTGCCGTAAAATTTTCATCATACACGCTCGCACACACTACTAGGCGCATTAGCACGCGCACATACACACCGATACACGTACACCTTTGTAGTTTCTCTAAGGTGGCTTTGATGATAAGCATAATTGGACTCAAGTTGGTGTGTATAGCGCTGCATTAGTGCTATATTAGCATAACAATATTAGCAATTTAAGAGGAACAAATATTTTAAGTAGGTGCAACTAGTTATCAGAAATTTTATACAAAAATAAATATAAATAAAATAATAAAACGATCATCTTACGTTCATCAAACAAATGATTTGCCGTTTAATTGAGCTTCGCAACAAATATTCTTCTCGCTCGTCGCTATGCAACGGAGCTGCGGCGCATCTTAGGCGCATCCCGTCGCTCCACAGCACAGGGATGCGGGGTTTGTACTCTGTTTATTAAATTAGATACCATCAACATCCTAATACCCGGTCCCGAAATAAAAATCACGACCTACGAGCCTCTCTCTACACTGGCTCTGTCCCGCAGCAGCGGCACGGCAGCAAGAGCACCGAAACTCGGCACAAAAGCAAACATAAAATCGAAACTACCACTACCAACATGCAGCCGTGATATCAGCACACACCAGCATCACCACCACCACCACCGCCACCGCCGCAGCGGACCGAACGAGAAAAAGGAAGAAAAGCTTGTGGAAAAAATAAACATACACGCACACAGCCACAGCGAGACCACAGGGCGAATCGATCGCGTTAGCCGTGAAATAATGCTACCGCCGCGGGTGTATGTGTGTGTGTGTGTGGTCGTACGTACCAGCAGCAGCATAAAGCGCATAAGCGCACAACGTTTTAGGTGCGTTTTGGTGGTCTTTTTTGCTGTAATTTAGCACTTTTTTCCCAACATTTTAACGTAAAATTGTGTCGATTTCCGACCGTGCCCCGTAGCTGGGAAAGAAATTACATCGCTCTCTAACTGGATTATGTCAGCTGCGAGACGGATGTGTGCGTGAGTACACCGCGCCAGCAGGCACACGAACGACACACAAGGCGGTGCACAAGGAACATCATAAACGAAAAATAAATAACGTCACTGAAAATAGATTGGCCGTGTGGACCCGCTGCGTGCGGACTTCGCTGTGGATCCTTGAAAACACTCCTCGATTCAGTGGTGATCGCAGCCGATCCCATCGTCTGAAGACCGCCTGCTATACCCATTCTTCACACACAGTCCGCAATAACCCTCCCAGCAAGGAGAAACACTCCACACAAACACTTACCTTTACGGTTTATTTGCATGCTAGTCCACGGGAAATGGGGTAATTTTCGCGTTCTCGCCTACTCGGGCTCGATTGTTCCGAATCGCCAGTAAAATGCGTACACAAAAATGGATTCCTCGTAAACGTGACACAACACAACGCATAAGTTTGACAGTGTATTGGAATGTTGAAACTGTTAAAACCCTTTCGAACGTACACAAAACACACGATACACAGAGACCGTTCCGTACCAGACGCACTTTACACAAACACAAATTAGATTTCACGAACGAACTCACAACTCAGACGCAGACACTGTTTCAGGATGCTTTTATTTTTGGTATTTAATCCCTGGCACATTACCGCGTTGTTTTTTTTCTTCTCGTATTTGTAAACAGTAGCTTGAGTTTTAGACGCACAATCTAGTTGCCACAGTGAAAACGGACACTACTGCACTCACACACGCAGACACACACACAAAAACACACACACGTATGGGAAGATTGTGTATTCTCACGCACGGGGTTGCAAGTGAAAACATAAATATTTTGAACTGCCCTTCACGCGCACGCACGCACAAACACACTCACACGAACTTTAGCACCTGCTTCTTCTGCTTCTTCTCGAGTTAACCTGGTGCACACTCTTACCCATGCACGCACACGCCCTCACGCACTCACAACACAGACCCGCACATGTGCGAAGGCGATCGCGAAATTGCGTTAGAAAGTTGAAAATTCACGATCACACAAGATAGGGGAGGAGAACGTTTCTTCCTCCGCCCAAGACACACGTTTCACACCCCGTGCCGCCGTCACCTACTACGATTTCACTGCCGACGCATGACGGCGACTGCCAGAACACTTCCACTGTTGCAACAACAGCAAGCGTCGCGAATCCACTATCGTCATTTCCATTATTATCATTAGCATCGGGCGCATTTTTTTTTTGTGCTCGATCACATGTGATCACGCGAGATAGGAAGTGACCGGTCGCCTTTCGACTTTACAACATTACAACCCTTCCCCTTTGCGCCGCCGTACGCGTGTGTGTGTGCAGAGTTATTTGCAGTATCGAGTGGGAAATTGTGATACACTCCCTGGCGCCCGCTTCGTTCCACCTGCACCTGCGACTGCTGGCTGTACTCCGCTTTTACTGAAGGTTTCGGGTGGTAAAGGTTTGATGGCAAACAACACCACTGTGCTTCAGTTTTCCGATTCGACGAGCGTTTCTGTTTGAGTTTGCCTTGCGCAATTTTCGTTGTGTTGCCTTCTCGACGCAAACCGGACGATGATGACGATGACCGCACGACGCACTGCCCTCCAGGTCCACTTCGTTCTGCACTGCGGAGGATGAGGTAATGCAAGGATACAGTTTTATCCCTTTCACAGGCACGGGCGAAAGCAGTTGATGTTGTTTTGGTAATAAAAATCAGCAGTCTCTCGCTCGCTCGTCACACACGCACACACACACACACACACACACGCCACCGTTGTCTCCGGGAGGGTGGGTCCGGTGGGTGGGTGTGTTTTGCACAACACTTCGACCATATACCTTTGGCGATGGACAAAGCTGCTACTGCCTCTGCTGCGATTTTGCGGCGCTCCTTGTAAAATGAAAAACGATTACAACACGGACACAATGCGTTTTTTTCTCTTCTCCGCTTCAATATTTCTCTGCTGCGTTTGCGTTACTGCTGCTGCTCGGTCTGCACTGCTGCGCTGCTCTTGTTGGTTCCACAATTCAACAGTTTTCGATTCGTCCAATACCTGCCGAATGCACTTTCTCACGACACTGCAATCGGGCGGGACGGTTCGCCGTTCGTTCTGCTACCGCAAAACGCACCGTTTTCGCGTGGAAATTAATTATTTGTCCCAGAAAAATGCACAATTCTACGGAAAGTCCGAAACGACGACGACGGAATCAAAACAATATGGCCGATGCTGAGCTACTTCAAGGTGGATGAAAGGCAGGTTCAACCATAAGCCTGTCATGGTAGCCATGTTGACTGCGATGCTTGACGTTTGTGGAAAACGATTGCTTACGTCAATGACCACACATAAATAAGAAAAGAATGAAGATGCGATTATTACCTGTTGTGAGCATAAATGCTTTTATGTGACCACCGTACACATTGCAATTCATTGTCAAATTTGTTCGTTTTGTTCAAAGCACGCAATCTATTCTCATTTAAATGCGAAGTACCAGGCTGCCCATGCCTGTCAGACGACGGACCGGATGTCGATCGACGAACTTTAATTAGAGAGTTCTTTCATTGCCACATTTTTATTATCAAAACGGTTTCGTTATTAAAAGTAACTTGCGTTTTCTAACAATGTATACCAAAGGTTATCTCGAACAAAACACATTCACAAAACCTTTTAACCGTAGTTGTCAAAATTTTGTTTTTTTCTGATGATACTGATACAATTTTTATGTAATGACTCACCTTCTTTTCATACACCTCAAGTAACCTGATCTTATAGCAATCACAATTAGAAATATGCAAAAATATAACAAATAAGGCAACGAATATTGCTTCCATTT
The DNA here is from genome assembly GCA_000349145.1 of Anopheles dirus. NCBI lineage: Eukaryota > Metazoa > Arthropoda > Insecta > Diptera > Culicidae > Anopheles > Anopheles dirus. Next base: position 9,121,280 of record KB673090.1, on the reverse strand, counting down.
AACCTGTTTGCAGTGGGGTTTTGACGTTTATTACAGGGTTAGCGTATAGTATTTTGAATCACATAAAACAATCGTCATCTTTTTCATGTTATTTTATTTTCTATCCCTTATCTCATCATTTATTAGAACCCGGTTTCGGTTTTGTTAAGGCTAGAAGGCCATTTAATTTAGTATTCTGATAGTAAAACTTCTAGACCGTCGTTAATCTGATAGTTTATGTAGCACAAGCATCGCAATGCCTTTCACACGATACACCGAAATTTATAGATCTATTATTTGCCACTCCATCGCTGGTAAAGGTTAGTGAAAGGGGCCAATTTTAGCCTTTCCTTCATATAATGTTTATTACATACGTTTTTTTCTGTGTTGAGCCATTTTAACTGTTCACGTGCGTTACGGCGTTATATGGACTTTTACGAAGGTCGGGCGAATCGAGCTTTCGAGCGGAAAAGCTCAGTCGAGCAGAGTAGCTCACTTGGGACATTTTCAAACTACAATGCTCGAATGTGGTAAAAACAGTCGTTGGAATAGTTTTGTTTGTATTTTCAAGTGATTAATTTTCATTTACTCCTATTGAATATATTCCGCACAAACTCTTTCGTCACTTTCGAACATACAGATTCATTAATGCTCTGAAAGTGTATCGCTTCAGTGTTTTGCATATTACACTGCTTGTGTTTTTCCAAAGAACTTTATAAATGAATAACAAATGAAAGTTTTTTTTTAAGTTTTAATCGTTTCGGATAAAATTTAATACAAGAACATATTATTTTATACATCGGAATAAAACAACAAAAAGTATCTACACATGTAGTTAAATTTCTTTCATACGAATCATCCCGCTAGGTCGTAGCTCTAACTGCACAAACTATTATGCGATTCATTGACAAATTCATTTATTTTCTGTTGAGAACATTTGGACTTGTGCACTCATTTTCTGAAGGCTGTCTTCACATGCATTGCTATGCTATGCTTTTATTACTTAGATGGGTTGTTAGAGTGGGAAGAAGTTGGAGCAGTTGGTTTGCATTGCATTTCTAGTACATTACATTGTTATTGGCGCTTCATATGTTAGTTGGCGATCGAGTGAAAGTTAACCAGAAAATTTGGTTTTCCGATTATACGTTTGAAATACTCATCGTAAATAAAGTAGTATATACCAAAAAATGGGGATTTTAACACAACACTTGGGACAATGATAGCTGCATCTTTTGGTGTTGTATGCGTGCTGTTTTGATGTTTGTTTTTTTTTGTTAAGTATGCGAGAAAAAGAACAAATTTCACGTTAACTTTCACTCGATCATCGGAAATGCGTCTCTAGACACGAACGTGAGCGATGATTCAGCAGCCACCGTACAAAAAGAACAGCAATTCCGTGAACGCAACAAAAGGAGCCGTTTGTAGTTCTTGTCCCATTAGCAGGGCGCTACCGGCGTCGTTCACTTTTCACGGTCTTTCGTTTTTCTTTCTTTTCTTCGCGCAGCTGCCGCTGCTTTTCTCTGTCCTGTTTATCCTTTTCCTTTTTTTGCTGGCTCTCCAGTTTGGCCTGCTCGCGCTTCTCTCGTGCTAAAGCTTGCACATCGGCGAAGTTAGTATTTTTCACCAGCTTCGGATCGGAGCTGGTCGCACCTTCCTCGTCATCCTCCTCGTCTTCGCTTTCAGAGAGCTAAAATGTTTCCAGCAGAATGTGGTTCATTGCGGCTCAGCTAGTCATGGAAATTTCACTGCCCTGTACCTACCTGGCTGTATTGCTGCAGGATTTGCTCCTTGATGCGTCTTTCTTCCTCGGTGTATTCTCGTTCAACTTTTGTAGCTAGCTTTTGGCCTTCCAACAATTTGGCCAGCTGTACTTCAACATCCAGCTTCGGCTTCGACGCTCCAGGATCCCGGCTGTGGCAAAGTGTCCACTTGTCGAGAATCTCTTTGATGAATGGTTCCAGATCTGTATCCTACCGCCGTCGTTTGCCAGCACGAGAGCACCGACGTAAGGAAACAAAAATAGCCAAAATGTTAGTTGTTTTGCTAATTTTAAAACATTCATGCGTCCGTTCCAACATTCACGGTTCCCGGCTCCCGGACCCCCAAATAACCTTCACAGCATGCATCAAATAGGGTTGGATCGGAGAAACAAACGTACAATGATCCCACCAAGGATGCCCTCCAAGGCATCCACCTTTTCCTCGTTGTTCTCGTCGCCTTCGAGGATACCGGTAATGTAGGATCCGAATACGTTTACATCCACCTCCGAAGCGCGTAGTTTGGAGCAGAGCCAGCGGTTGAATTCGTCCACCGCAGCCATCTCGTGTGGTAATTTCGGTCTGCCCAATTAAACGCGAGAGTATTTTTGGCGTGTTTTAATACCAAAAGATTTTTGCACGAACTTTTAGGTAAATTTCACTTGCGCACACACACACGCTCTTTGTTGACATAGGAGCGAAGGTTAAAGTATCTGTTTCAGTTCGCCAACAGTAAACACCATGCAGTGGATGCAAGGCATTTTTCAGACGAAGAAGTGAAACATTCGCTGTATCCGCTTTATTATGACATTTGCAGAAGAAACACAGGGTGGCTATGTGGAATAAAATTTTTAGATTTAGTTTACAAAAAAAATAGATACAGTTTTTCTAGAGAAGTTAAATAGTTCGGATGTTTTTCGCAAATTTAGTACAGTTTACATATTTTTACATATCTGAAAATTGAGAGAAGAGGGAAGTATAGAGTCCCTGTTTATCCGTTTGACAGTTTTCAGGTGGTGCTGTTTGATGTTCAGGTGGGCGCCGCACTGTACTAGTATGATTTCATTTGCAGCTTCATTTGTGACGTAGTTTTGTTAACATTTTGATTTGTTTAGGAAATGGGCAAGGTGTTTACATATAGAAGGTGAATTTTTAACGATTCTTGAGGGCGCCATTGTGGGCAACGCTCTGGTCGTTCCACCCAAGGTGTTTACATATAGAAGGTGAATTTTTAACGATTCTTGAGGGCGCCATTGTGGGCAACGCTCTGGTCGTTCCACCATCCCAACCACCCGCTATGCCCGAGGGCGTCATATGTCATGCTCAGAAATATCAAATTGCTCTGAACAATTCTACCTGGTAAATGCATATACCTTGGTTCCACCATCCCAACCACCCGCTATGCCCGAGGGCGTCATATGTCATGCTCAGAAATGTCAAATTGCTCTGAACAATTCTACCTGGTAAATGCATATACCTTGGGAAATGGGTTGTTCATGATCCATGTTACTGTTTATCACTACTTCTTTTTATAGGCCGATTACACTGGCACTTCGAAAGAAAAAGATCTCGAACGGGTCTTACAGCAATATTTTCCAAATTTGAGCCAATTTCTGGCGGATGCTCTAATGTGCGGGTGCAATTTCCTCTCACGGTTCCGGCAGTCTTCTCTTCCTGCATCTCTTTCTCCCAATTCAGCTGCCCTCCTTTTTCGCCAGTCAATCGCGTCTTTCTTCTCGCTCTTTCGCTTCCGCTCGCTCTTTAGTCGCTCTTCAGGTGCAGTGGAGGCCGGGTGAGCCGTACTCAAAGCAGTTCAAACCATTTGACGGTTTTTTGTTGATTGTTATTGTTTTCAAACCCAACGTCGTCGTGTTTTGAACATGCTTGGCAGCTTTCCCTATCAGCCGGTGGGAGTTGTGGGCCTCAGTGTTCCGCGAGAAGCATAAGACGCTCGTACTAATCCCCGCGCGTGCCCGGAGTGTGACGAGAGTTCTCTGTGCCGTGCTGTGTCGCATCTTCCTCTACTGAATTCCTCTGGAGGCGTCATCTGCGTTGACTGCGTGGAGCGATTTCCTAACGTGCGAGTCAGTGACCACATTGGCCTCCGGGGGTCGCGCCAACCGCGGAAGAAGCAACAGCGAGAATTCGAAAGCTCGGAAACGGCTGAGCGAGGCAACATAAATCTTGAGGTTTGTTTCGCCCGGGTTCTTGGGAACTTGGGGTGGAGAAGCGATTTTCTACATGTTTGCTTTCATCCCCCGTTCGTACGGTTTGCGCATTGAAGAAATCGTGCTGGTGTATCGGAGATGATGTGCACCGCCCGTGTTCGATCGGTCCGAGTGAGGTGAATGATATTCGTTGCGTGTGGACAAGGGAAGCGGGACGGTGAAAAACGATCAAAATAAACGGCAAATACACGATAGTTTCGCGATCAGTGCAAATACCAGAACCCAACCGCTCCCAACGACAGCCGAGTGAAGTGAATCGAACGGATGAGGGAAAGCAAAATTCATTGTGTGATAATTGACCCGTCCGTTTGCGGTTTTACATTCCAGGAGCAAATGGTGACGACCCGATGGCCCGGTACGTGCTGCAACCGTTGCAGCCGGGCGATGGTTGCTGCAGCAGCTGGCTGCGCTCGTGATGCTATTCTCTGCGGTAACGGACCGAAGCGTATGCTGGTATGCTGCCAGCAGCGGGAGATTAGCATCGAACTGATTGAATCCAATGCAAACGTGATTAATTTTTTATGCCAATCAGCGTGAACGGTAGCGGTCTGCGCACTTGTGCTCGGCAGATGTTCGAATGGTTACATTTAAAATTTATAGCGTAACCGGAGATTCTTGTGGAAAGCTTCGTTGTGAAATTAGCTGGTTCAGTGCAGGTGAATGTGTTGTGAAAATGAATTTATTTTGTGTAAACATAGTAATGGTGTGTGAGTACGACACTGTAGGCGATCGAGTGGATGTTTTGAAGGGGCATTTTACTAAATATTCATCAAAAACTTGAAACTTGAACACAATTGTGGCAAACTTTCCAAAGAGCTTATATGCAAATTCATCAATTTAACTCATTATATGCTTGAACTTTAGAACATAAATTACCCAACTCTAGATAACCTCTAGATAAGTTATTTCGTAAATCATCGGCGAGAAACAAAGCTCAAGTTCCAATTCCGCTCCATCACTTAATAGGCCATCAATGATGATTAATACTTAGAGGAAGATTTCATGAGATCCATCCATTCTATAATACTAACACTTTATTGAGTACATCCCTTTCGCTCTATTCTTGCATAGAAAAAATATTCGCTCTGCAAAAAGATGTTCTTGCGAGAGACAATCTATTCCTTTACCAATTCGAATCGACGATATATGCGAGTAATTGTAATACTTCACGCCAATAATTCCTATAAGCAATAGAACAGTTTAAGGTTATTTTTAAGCAATACGAAACATTCGCAACATATCGTTATGCACCGCACCCCCATCAACAGTTCTATCGACCGAAGCGGTTCGAAGATCGTTCCTGTTCCCAAACGAGTGTCAAACGAATGTTCAACACATGGTTCGCAAATTGTTTCTGTTTCCCTTTTCGTCTTCCGGACCGATCGCTCCTCCATTGAAGCCACCGCTTCCGTAACACTTGGCAGCAAATGCGTCCCGGGAGATCAGCTTCAGACGTATCGGCAAAATTATGCTCACCGCTTCCTACGTAGGAGTGACGCGTTTTGATGGCTGAAGAAAGCGAAAAACAACCGGGCTGCTTCGGTTGGCCCGAAAATCAAACCGAACAGAGAAGGCTGTGCGGCACAAACCAAAAAAAAAAAACACAGTACGCCAGAAGAGCAAGCAAAAAAAAATGGAAAGCCAAAATCAGCCGCCTGCGGAGAGAAAAGTTCGGCGTAACTGGGCCGCCACATACACACACACACTCAGGCGAAAAAGGAAAAGGGAAAAGAAAGTAATACCGGCTGCGTCTCGCACCGCGTACATCGGAAATACATATTTCGTACATATATCGGTACGCTCGGTCGCGTCGTTTTTGGCAATTTTTATGCACTTTACGCATCATGGCGAGAGTGGAACAGGGAAAGGCATGGACGGGAAGAGGAAAGGGGGGAAGGAGGAGGGAAGATCATAAAATTGTTATAGTTTCCGGGGCACGTGGTTTTTTCTTTCTTTTTCGTTAGTGCTGCTTGCTTGCGTTTGGTCCGTCTCTTCGATTGTTTGATGCGCAAGATGATGCGCTTCTTCTGCGTGTTCTCGTTTGCACGGATCAGTTTTGTTTGCTGCGCGTGTCTGTGTGCACCACCGACACCGAGATAAACCACTAACCTTAAATTTAGCCAATGAAAATGGCTCGTAAAAGACTCTTATCAGACATTTCCATCTTTCCGGGAAATTGGAAGCGAAAGAGTGAATCCATTCCGGTCGCTTTCATCGTTTTGTTTTCCATATTTGAAAACAGCCTGATAACAGCACAGGCCTGCGGTACGTTTCATGCGAGTTTGCCGCCGTCGTTGGGTCGTTGAGGGTAAAAGTTTGTTCTTTTTCCTACCCATGTATTGCTTGATTGTTGTTAAATAATTTTATGCCTGGGAGGTTTCCGCAGCGAGATCGAGAAAGGTCGCTCCGTTGTGGGTAATGATCGTTGTAGTGGTTTTAATCTTTTTTGACAGAATTTCATCATTCATGTGTAGCAATGTTCAGAGTTTTTTTTTGTTCGTTAGAAGGGATACGTTTGTGATTGTTTTTGCTTTACGATTTTAATTGATTTTAATCTACGCTAATTTCATTTTCATCTAATTTTTTCCTCCATTTTTTACTCTTACAGAGCTTACAAATTTAAGTTAAATTTGTGTTATTTTTACTAATGTAATTACACTCGTTTTAATGTTAATGTTATTCAATAATTTTCAATGTTTAATGTTAATGTTTAATGTTTAGAACTTTCGAATATTATAATGAGGAACATATTTCCGAACTGTTCAATATCCCATCCCATGGTCCGATTTAGCTGAATATCTATACGCCTATTTCTGCATATATTTGCAATCTATACGAGTGATTAGATTTTATTTAATGTAATCATAATCATGTAATCATAGTCCTTTTAAGCAAATACTTCGCCGTATAACGCTGTGTGTGTTTTTTCCAATTTGTTCATAATATTATCAGATTATATAATTTGTTATGGTCTGTTCATTAGTGTTTTCTTTGTAAAATATTTTTTTTCAAATGTATTTATGTCTTGTTTTTACCAATTTCTCATTTTGCAAAAAGTTTCTTGTTTCAAACTTGATTTTATATGATTTTCGTGTCTTGTAATGCTCAATTTACAGGCAGCGTTATCGCTTAAGTCTTTAATGTAGATTTTAAACTACAGTCTAAAATAAGAGTAACGAGTATTACTCTTTCAGTTAATGCTGAGAAAATTGTGATAAATTAAGAAAGCAAAATGTAATATGCATGCAAACTCTACAAAGTTATAAAAAAAATCGTTGCTTAGGGCTTTGAAGGTCTCTGCCGCTTATCTCCGATCGTGAGGATCGTAAGCTCGGCAAACATGTTTGAAAACATAGCGAAATGTTGCGTACAATAAATCAATATTGATCGCATTCGTTCGCATTCCGCACACCACGTGGGAGGGATGATAAGAATCTTCTGCCTCACGTTAGTTGCGGTGCAACTTTGTTTGAATTTTCTTGCATAAGTCAGCTGAAAGGTCATTGGCTCGAAGCAATATTGCACGCTTATCACATAGCTATGATGTTTCGTGGCTTCCGTATGCTAATGGAGTGCACCTTGTACACAAGAATGCATTTTGGGACACATATTGTCACAGACCTGACGGTGCTTGATGATTTGACAGTACATCAACAAGAAGCATGCTCCCCCAGGGGAGGGAAATATTAGTTTTTATCAGGCTTAGGACAGGGACACCGGGCTCAGTAAGGCACGTTCGGCGATAGTTTTGAGTTCCGCGTCTTCCGAGGCATCCGATAGAGCGTAACACGGTTGAAGGACACGGAACGGAACTCGCGGCCTCCGTCCCATTACGCGTCACGGTTGCACTCGCTTCCAAAACAGAACCCCAGCGGCTTGTAATGGCCACTCGCGAATGGATTTGTACGCAGTGACCGCAATTCCCGCAGTCCGCCACTGCGGCTTATCATGATTGTAACTGCAACTGTGCCCGTCGCCACACCCGGGCCGGGTTCGCCCCGAGCGGGCGAGTTCTTAGCACGCGACCCCAACGGGAAGCACACGGCACAGCCACAGTGGTCGCTTCCGGGGTGTGTGTGTGTCGTAACATCGGGGTCTACCATTTCAAGAAACCCATCGGTCATCTAATCGGTGCCCATGGCTGCTGCTATCGTGTTTGGCCCGGTTTGCTCTTGCTTTCTTCACTTTTTCGCCTGTTGTGGTGGTGTTCGCTGCTGATGGGAGAGCATCAAAGTAACCATCGGAAACGGAGAGGCACACCACAGTGAAAAGTGACGCAAGCAAGTGTGATGGATTTTGTTGGTTGTGTTCGGGCATTTTAAAAGGGAATGGGCGCGTGCGTTGATTACTGGTGGCCAACTTTTTTTAAGACAATAAAACACCGACCCGGCCCGAAACGGTCCGAAACGCCCCCTCACGCCACTGTGGGTGGAAAAGTTTAGCGTGAAGATAAAGCATGCCCACGTACGCGAAACTAAGCGTTCGCTTAAGTAAGGTTTGGAAGGAATAAAAGAAGAAAAAAAAAAAACGTATCGTAACCCCAATGTTCGGCTCTTTGGCACACAAAGCGAAGCGAAAAGAGGATAAACACACGCACACAACTTTTCTCTGAATGCATCTTCGGCGACTGGGGTACCGTCCGGTGCTAACTTCAGATGGATCTAGTGAAGAAGTGAAGCAGCATAACAACGGCGAACAAAAAAAAAAACACCAAAACTGATGAGCGAAATTTCCCCCCCACCTGGCCAGAGAAAAAGCTGCCCGGCGGACCAGATTCGTCTACGCTGCGGCCATTTGTGCTGCGGGGGTAAAATACGAGGCCTCCGACATGGGGCACAGCGAGCGAATCGAAAAAAAAACGCACAAACTATGCCCCTTCTATGCCCGACGGTCATAAGAAATGGTGTTTATCTTCCTTTCTCTCACCACCGTGCCCGTTCGTCCGTCTCCCGATTTCCTTGGAGCTTGGAAAACTTGGTGGGGTTGGAAAACGGGTGGAAAACACGGCAAGAAGCACCTCCTGACCTTAGGTCTTCCAGTTGCTGCGTGAATGGAAATGCTTTTTGGAAGGTTCGTGTGTTGCAGTGCTTTGCCGTAGAGTTGTCAAGACTTTGAAGAAAATATTGTTCGTTTGTAATAAGCTAAATTATTGTTAGTTCAAAATATTACAGACATATTATTCAATGGAAGACTGAGTAGAAAATCCGCATAATGTTCTCCGGCTGGGATTATTGAAATTCGGTTAAATCTTCGTTCTCAAATACAGATATTTTTAATTCGAATTTATCTTCCAATATCGCTTTTACGGACATTCATTATTTGCTATCATTTCTTATATTTGATAGTTATTATGGATGGAAAGGCTGTGGAATCACTTCAAAATCTAATTTGAACAACAAAAATCTTAGTCAAAACAAATAACAGAAACCTAGACAGAGTGGCGCCCTCTCTTGATGGATGCAGGAACTAAAACATGTTTTAATCACAATCGTTTCATTGTGATACATTTCATTTGACTGCAACAGTCAAATGAAAAAAAAAGTTAAAATATGTTAGAAATAAAATTGAACAAAAAAGAAAACAACTTTTGCATCGGGTGAAAGGTATTGCTTCTTTATCATCATGCATTTATCAATCACTGCCTTTCCTCCGATGCATCATTGTAGACCCCGTGCCTTCGGCTGCGCCGATTTTCTCATCTCGGTGATTTATTCAAGCAGTTTTTCTTTTCTTTTCCTATCTTTTCCCACATACACAGCAGCCACGGTCGGCGGCAAGATAAGGCGACGATTACCGGTGCCGATCTGCACCCCGCAATCATCCCGGACAGCACCGAAACGAGACGCTCGAATTCGACTCCGGAAGCGCAACGTAATAAGGCGCCGTTCGCGCGCGCGATCACTGCAACCGGCAAGCGCATACACCACGCGCATCGGTGTTGCGAACCTCGCGCAACCTCTACCGAAAATCATGCAAATGGATAGTGAAAACCATTAACAGAGGCAGCAAGTGCAGTGTGTGTGTGTGTGTGTGAGTGTTGGTTGGCTGGTTAGTTTGCCGATAAAAAAAAACACAAAAGTCAAAGAAGAAATACCCCCAGCGCCTGCTGTGTTGGAAAATGTGGAAAGCAACCCACCTGAAAGTGCAGACGACGGCTCGGGGCGCGTATCTTATCGGCGAATCGGCATCGGAAAATGATGATTAAATAACGAGTCGCGAGAGGAGAAACTGCCCAGCGCCAAGCTATTGCACTTCCGCTTCCGGCGGCATTCCGTTCGGTTCCAGATTGTCGCGTGAAGTATCGTGCCTGGTGGCGCTGTGCTGTCGGCCGTCTAGGGTTCCGGTCGATTGTCTCACAGCCAGAAGAACAGCAGAATCGAGAGTGCGTCCATTAAATTTCCAGTTTCCGTCTTTCCGCCGGGCCCTGCTCGAGCAGAAGTGCTTTCGAGTGTGTTGCGATTTCATGCCGAAACGCTCTGAGCAGACCGAACAGCAGTAGTAGTAGTAGTAGTAGGCTTTGCGATTGCAAACGATGGAAAGCTTCTTAAATGTGCAGTTTGTCTAAGTGCACCCCTAGCAGTCGAAGAAGAGTGAAGCGTTTGAAGAGGTGTTCAATTAAGAGTTGATTGCGGAGCGGAAAAACAAGTGCATCTCAGAGCCAGAAAGTTCGAGTTCGAGCGCCATAAAATCAACTTAAAATCAACAGAATCTTAAGCGTAGGAAAATTTCATCCGCGAGCCACAAAAATTGTCCAAACGGAACGACTCCCTGCCTCCAGTGAGTCCCGTGTTTGGCAGATTGTGTCCGTGTGTGTGTCCGTTTGTGGTGCCTGTGAAAGAAAGCGGTGCTAGAATCCTTCACGTCTCTCGAAAGAGCGTGTCGGTGTGCCGGTGAGTGCGTGTACCGTGCTGTGGTGGTGGTCGCAGGACGAAAATCCGTTCAAGGTGTCGCTCAACGGGAAAATGCGGGTCACGTCGGAATCGAATTCCGGCCCGCCAAGCCGTACGCCATCCATCATGGACAGCCCGACGCTGGTGCGCGTAGAGCGGGCCCGCCTGCGCCAGGAAGCGGACAGCGCCGGTGGTGGTGGTGGTGTTGGTGGCCAACGCGAGGACAGTCTCGAGCGCTGTCTGCTCGATCCCAAGGTGAGTGGGGTTTTGCTTGGGGGTAGCGACAGCGCCCCGGAGCGGCTTCGGGGCGGCAGACCACCATCATGAAGAAGATGACGGTGGCGGCGAAGGTCTTCGCCAATTTAGGAGAAGGATTTACTTGTCACGGGCCACCGTTCACCCGGGTATCGCCTGTTTGTTTATTCGCTTTATCCATTTACCGAGACCGGGCGGCGTTTCCGAAGGAGAGCCGTTCGTGAGGAGAAGGAACCGCTTTGCTTTTATGCGGGTGAGGCCGGAGCCGGCTCCGTCCACGGTCCAGGACGACCTGACGAGTGACGCGTGCTGTTTAGGGATTTTCGGGCCGAGTTTGTGTGTAACCGTACGATGATTTCTTTTACGGTGCAAATGGGCTGCTTGGATTGGTTTTCATACACGGAGTTATTGTGTGTGTATGGTCGTGCTGCAGTAACTTTATTTAAACGTGAACGATGTTGTCATGTTTGGGTTCTTATTTTATTGCCCTATAAAGAAATCATAATTCACGAAAAAACAACTCCACAAGGCTCAAGTACACGGCAAATGCTGTAAATATAGGGAAACCAAATGAATATTTAGGACAAAAAGGACAAATATTTCCTCCTTTCGTTTTCTTGATGTAAACACACAAATCTGTCTTGCAAAAGTCCTAATTGTTTTGAATAATGTAACGTATATTTCAGGCGTTTGCTTCATGTGGGTGAATGGGCAACTGAAGCTGAAAATAAAACCTCCTAATCAACACGGTAACCCATTAGCCCCGAATGCATTTCTTTGCCGCTGCTGTATTATATTTTAGTTAATTGATTCGCTGACAACCATGTCGAAGAATGTTTCCGCCACCAATCAATTCCACGACCTTCGCGGTCGGTCAAATGGGTCACTTCCTATCACGCGGCGCATTATCAACCGCCGGAAGCCGGTGGCCGCCTCGTTCGGGCAAACAAACAAGCAGGCGCCGTGCCCAGCGATGCGTTTAACATATAGAAATTTCACGGGGCGCTAGTTAGTCTCGTGCCTTTGTGTGTCATCGAGTGGAGGTGAATTTGGAAGCTGATGGGGATGGGAACAAACCAGTATTAAGGAACGTTTTCAACCAAACCGATGGTTACTCATTGCCACTTTGGAGTACCTACCGTACGTTTTGCTCAATCCCTCCATTTTTTGTTTTGCCTTTTGCATTACGAATCTCTTATCATGACCCTGGCCCCCTATAAAAGTGAAGTGGAAGCCGCCGACCGTGATGCACGCTGATGACACCTTCGCTGGCGTGGCGGGAGATGAGTGTATGCGTGTGTGTGCCTTGACGAGGGTGTGAGTCAACCTTACAAAAACACACAAACCGTGCGGCATAAAAAGTGTGTGCGATTTCCGGCACCGATGTGATCTTTTTGTAGCGTCCAGGGTGGGCCAGGCCGGTACAGGAACAAGGGCAAAGGAAACCACCATCGCCTGGTAAAAAAAAAACACAGAATTACCTTCCACGAAACCGATACCGTATCGCGGCATTTTGTTGCGGTTTAACGATGGTGAGCAGGGTAAGCTCCGTCATGACAGGCTGTTGGCGGTGATTATTGAGATAACAATTGCCAAAAGGCAGAAGGGACTGGCTTTAAGTATCCGAAAGGCAGTAATTATTACTTATAAAAGAGCTGGTGTTTTTTTTTCGTCTCAGTGACATTTCATGACCACTTGCACATAAAAATGGAGGAGAAGATTGATGTGAGGTTGTTCTGCCTTTTTATTCATTCGAATGAAATGTATTACATATTGCATAAGATATTGAGCAAGTTATGAAGTAATTGAAGTTGTTTCTCGCTGTGTAAAATTTGGAATAATTTAAGAACAAAAGCAGAACTAAGAATTAACTTATTTTATTTTAGTCCTACAATGTTGGCTCTAGTAAGCTTCATCTCAAGCTGGTAAATTACATTTTCGGATAGATTTGTTACACGTCTCCGATTTATTCAACCGAAGCCCTCTTGGAACTTTAGTCCAAATTATCAAATGTCCTGGTGAGCTACAACAAATAAATTTCATTTATCTGTTAACAACGTTTTAAGTTTACAGTTATTCAATGTGGACTCTAACTAATTTGTTGTGATTTTCAAAATTTGACCAAATATTTTAAAATTTTGAATGAATCTTTTCATCGATTTTCGATTTTGTTATTGTTTCAGTAATTGTTTCAATTAAAAAATAGCATTAGTAATCGTATGAAAATAGTACTACATAAATAGAATATTTGTTCGAGACTACTATATTGTTCAACAATATTTGTTCTACATTAATTATTGCTAACATCCTTCGAATAGCGATCGTTTGATTGCTTCACAAAAACCCAACAAAATATGCAGAAAATGGTATATTCAAGAATCGTTGAAAGGTTATTAATACATTTGTAATTTGTGCTATAACTTCAACATTTTGAAAACTAAAAAAAACATTTTTTTTTAACCGAAAGGATATTTATGTATTTATCAAATTGATTTTTCTATATTGTTATAACTCGTATTGGTATACCTTTGTTTATAGTTTTGTAGATATGCGTACAATTGTACACAATAAAGCACTATTTATACATTGCAACAATATTTTAATAAATATCGTTCATTTTTTCCCGATAATTCACAATTATCGATATTGGGTCTTACTAGCTCATTTGATGTACTTCAATTCAAAGTTTTAAAACAATTTTTAATCATACACATTCACATCGTTTATGATATCGTCATGATATCGTAAGATTCATTGCGACATATTATGTTGATGTTAATGTACTTGCAATATCGTAACGAGTGCTCAGTCAAAGTAGGTTTTAAATTCTAAATTAATTCTTATTGAACCTTTGTATCTTCATGTTTGTATAATGTTCCATTTTGGCATGTACTATTTTGGGACCGAATCCGAATTTCATAATTGTGACAATTGTTGTTTCAAAACATAGCATTTTATCTTGAGGCCTCCAAAACATACGACAAGCACAAAATGCGCAACAAAACCGGCACGTGAACTTAGGCAAAGGTTAACAAACGCGCTCGACGAGCCCGTGCCCTCCACGATAAGGGAATCAGCACGTTCCAAGCGATTGGAGCCTGTGCCGGCACCGTCTGCAAATATTTGGCGTGATTGCTGCGCACGCCACGGACGCTTGCAACGGGTAGTTGGCCTCGCTCCGGAGACGATACACCAATGGTCGCGGCTTTTTGCGCATGTGTTTGTTTTCGACTCAGCATGCGCCACGAGCCGTTCCCGGGCGAACCGAACCGGCACCGGCAGTGAAAGGGAATGAGTAATCTTGTGCAGCTTCAAGTGTCAACTTAAACTTGCTAATTGCAGCTTGCCCGACGGGGGGAGGTTGTATCAGCGGGAGAAGAAGAGAGAAAGAGAGAGAGAGAAAGAGAGAAACCGGCCAGCAGCGGTAGTCGCCTTCCCACAATGTCGCTGACCATCTTCTCGTTCCGCGTTTCATCGCTTCTCCCGTGCATTTTGCGTGCACCCGGCGCGCATGAGGACGAGATCGCGCGAAAGTGGAAACGAAAGAGAAAAAAAACACATACACAAACACTTTTGCACAAAACAATGCACCCGGGGGGCCGGACTTTCCAGTTGGAAAGCGAAACAAAACAAAAGCAAAAACCACTCGAAGGGAAACAACATTTACACACAGTAACACAACGAAAAACACAGAAAAAACACTAACTAACTACATAAAACCGCATGTTGCTATCGGGGTAATTAATTGGTTAATGTTTTGATTTGGAGCTAAGAAAGTTAGCCGGCCCAACCCACTCCCGCCGCCCTACGACAACGGCTCTGCCGTGCTCGAGTCGGCACGAGGTAGAAAGTGGGCTTTGCCGAAACGCGAGGGCTCGAAAAGTGAGCCACTCGCGGTGAGCCAAGTTTGGACTGTCCGTGAAACTGGAGCAAATTGTTGCCAACCGACCGGATTGCACGTGCCGCAGAATGTTGAGTTGGGCTCCTGCTGCTGCTGCTGCTGTTGCCGGTGCTGCCAAGAACAATGTTTTGCTGTACTTGGTCGGTTCAAGAAACAACACACATCGATTGATTGTTTGGTGCGGCATACTTGCGGCAACGTGTTGTTTGACCGCTTTTACAATAAATAGTACATTTTTGACACCACCGTTCAGTGTTGTTCCAAGTGTGCATGGGTTTGAAATGCGAAACATTGCGTTTACCGCGACAAAAACAGTCACATTATAATTGTACTATGTTTTGCTCATTTTGTTCATTTGTAAAACATGACAGACGAACAATTTTTTGCAGCAGACAGGTCGGAGAGCGTACGAGTTGTCCGATTTGACTGTATATCTCTCGCACTTGAATTGTTTGTCCGTACTCCTCAGAGCGAATAATGTTTGTACATGAATCAGAGTTGCGGAATGTGTTACTCATTTGATTGCATGTGATAAGATCTTAATTTCATACTGCCCTGGGTTTTGTTCTTGACCAATCGCTTATCGCTGAACCCACCGCAAGGGTTTCCGTCATAGGAATGGCAGAGTCTGTCGGTGTTGTCTCCTCTAACCCGGTAGATAATGCGTGGATGTGTGCGATCATCGTTATCACACCTTGATAACCAATCTTGGATCGCAGCAACCCTCTGCACGGCATATAAACCAGATGTAAGACGTTGGTTGCATTATTTGGAGCTATTTTATTTCAAATAAACACTCATTAAACCAAAATTCCTTTCTCCTCATGATTATTTAAGCAATAGCAATTTATAGGCGAATTCATAAATGGGATAATTCCGCATCGATTGCAACGAATACGTTTGGGAGCATTGTGCAACGTCCCAACTCCAGCTATGACGCGAATGTAGGGCATATTGGTGGTGTGATTTCAACCGAACCATAACCAGCTGCTGCTGCTGCTGCTCTGCTCTAGATACGCGAAAATCAACAAACATTTGCACCGCCTTCGCTACCAACACACGGTTCGCTACAACTGCTGCCCGCTTCGGTGCAGCCTGCACTCCGACATCGGTGTGGTCAAGGATGGCCGATCTTGAATTAATTAGTCACACGATCTAACGGTGCGATTCGTAAAAGGCATATCGTGTTGCCTCCGACACCTGCAGTGTGCGCGTGTTACAACGGCATCGAGCTGTCACATAAGGCAAAATGCTAACTGCCAACGGTCCGCAGTTCTGTTTGCGTTCGCGTCTAACCTCGAGCCGTACTGGCAGAACTTGCGCAGAATAGCCGCTTGGACGGGGTCGCGTGTGTGACGGCGGTAGACATTACGCTAAGATTGCACAATTGATTGTGTGCGCTAGACACGACGCTATTCGGAGTCTAGACGGTGCGAGAAACAAGGAAGCTCAATGACGGAAGTCACTCCCAGAAGGTGCAGTCGGCAGTCTCGCGCACTTCCGGAAGCGCGGCGCAGTGGCATGCTTTTCGTCTCGGTTTGGACTCGTAGGTCAACGCAGGGGCTTGTTAGATCGATTTGATGGATGGGAAATAATTAACTTCGAAAAATGGTCAATTATGGCATTGGTTAACATCGCAATGAAGATCCATCCAAACGCATGTTTGTTCTAGGTTGCTTAATTTTGTTCCGGTTTTGTAATACCTTAAAAGGTTTACAAATGCACCAACCTTCATTGCAACGTCATTAAAATCGTTGAAAATATTTTTTTAATTGCATTACTTTTCAAGAGATGGAGCCACTCATTTACTGGCTGTAAATTCGTAAGCTCTATACTACGTAACTATTTGCCTATGATTCCGGTAATGTCGAGAAATCTCGTTACCAACGAAGTCATCCCATATTGCATCCGTTTCGCGCTATTGCTCATGATCTTTGGAATTGAATAAGACTAAGTGAGTGTTCATAAATTAGAATTGATTTAGTTTGAAATGAAAATCTAGAATTTGATAAGTAAACAATTACAATACAAAAAGATGTTGGCCAAACCTTTAAACTTGAAATAACACTTTTAGAAGTGAATAGACTTTTCTAAGTTTGATCAAAGATAATCGATCTAAGATTGACAATTGATAGTGGTGATCCAAGATATGGCATTTTATAGAATAGATCGTTTTTCAATATGTTTTTTCATCTGAATAGCATCTCTAATTATCAACCTGCACATATCGTATTCATTTTCAGCATTCTTGTTCGTCTAATAAAGTTATTTGTGTGTTGAGTGTTGAGTGGGAGTACCCAACAAAAATAATGGGAGAGCAAAAGCGGATGAGAATTTTCATGCGAACCACTTTTATTGCGTGCTGCATGCTCGTAGAACAAGTAGGTTCTACTGCCAGCGGTACAGGTAAATAAACAATGAGGGAACAAGACCCTACACCAGCAGCACAGATTTTGCTAATGCGAACATCACACCGAGCGTCTCGTTGGCGGCTCCCTCCTAGATCGCGTCGCGTGACCGTTACCTCACAACGGGCCCTGGGCGAGTGCTCGTGAAAAGCGCGTAGAAAGTGATAAAAATGATTAATTATGCTGTCGTATATTTTTTTATTGAATCTAATTTTATTATCATCCACTCGCCCTGTGTGTGAATGACCGACCGCAAACAAACAAGCGAGCGGCGGACGGACGACCGCACGGCGAAAACGCGTCTGCGAGCCATGATTGCGTTCCTTGCGTTCTTGTTTTCTTGCTTTTGCTCCGCCTTGGGTAGGGTGGCCGTTTGTGGGCCGCCATCCCGAGTTCATCCTACCCCACGAGCGGTTTTCGGTTGCGCGTGAATGTCTACTTCAGCACGATGCGCCACGGCTTTGATCCTACCCACGGGTACTTTATTATCACTTCTACTGATGGGTCATCCATCCGCGTAACCCAAAAGAGCCTGTTCCGCATGGGACGTCCCGTTCGGCGGGAAATCGCCCCAACGACGGCCGCGCTCGGGGATGTGGGGCTATAAAACTGAATTTATGGCATTAAAATTACAACCCCCGAGGCTCGTCGAACCGCGTTTGGGGAGGGAGGGCCGAAGAACGCGCGTTTACAAGTAAAAATACAAAAGTACTTCAAGATCCGCGGAGCCAGCGGAGCAAGGAACCACCGCCCGTACCGCGAACCGGAAGAAGAAGAATGGCCTCATCAAGCCTGGAAATTGGCAGGAAAATAAAAATTCAAGAGTACAAAACCACCACCCCCCGGTTTGGGTCACTTACTGCCTGTGCAAATCCTCTCCGTCGCAGAGGGCGATGAGGAAGTTAAGGGGGGGGAGGGCCGCGGGCCACCCGCACGAGAACGACTTGTCGCGCTGGTCTCTCCGAGCGCAGCATCCGTCTAACCTCCCGTTCGCCCCTCTCCCCGGGTGATGAATGTCCCGCCCGTTAAAGATGACGACGCGATAAAGGATAATAGCACGCGCGCGCAACATTGTGCGTGCATTACACACTGTCCCCGGTCGCTGAAACTGTTGCCAAAGCCGCCGCCGCGATCGCCACGCCACGTTTGCGAGGGATTTGTTTTCTCCTGCCATGGGCTCGTCAAGTCCTGCCCCGTGCAGTAGTATGTTTATCATCGCTGTTTTGGCTGACATCGTGACGCCAGCGTTAATAGAGCAATTGTCTACGGGGCTTTGTGCGGCCCGGCGAAAGATGGCAGTGTCATATGACGCTGCGAGACGCTGCTTTGTGAACAGACAGACCCCACATGTCGTCGCATATTTTGAGTACGTCTTTCGTTGGAAAGAATCGGTTCCACAAGTGGCGGAAAAATGTCCTTTATTCTTGAAAGTAAACACAAAGCGAAGGAGAGACCAAAATATGCGCAGATCGTAAATAATACCTTCACGTTTTATGGGCTCGTAACTGTTTAAACTGAACGAAGCGGGCTGGTAGAAAGTATGTTTGTCTCAAAGAATTAAATCGGTTTATTTAATACATATTTTTATGTTGCATTACTATATAACAGCATAAAAACTAGAACATATACTTTTTCAAGATTTTGCTCACATCATTTTTTGCAATTTTAATTTGTTTTTCTCAGATAATTTTATTAATCATTTGGTATCACCTAAAAAAATACGCATAAGGCGTTTCCAAACTCTAGCAAGTAATTTGAAAACATCATTTGTGTTATGTACAGTGCCTACTGGATTACAAAAAATACAATGTCTCAAACACCAACTTGCTAGAGCCTTTCAAACGATACCTTTCAATTCATCAACCAACGTGTTAAAAGGCTCATTAAAGATACAAATCGCCGTATTTCCATACTTCAGCGCTTCAACCACAGTGCGCCTCTTTCCTTATCAAGCCGTTCGAGAGTGGTAGCGAGCTTATTAAAGCACATCCTTGTTCGACCACGAACATCAAACGTCAATTCTCTCCGCTTAAGATACCGTCTCCATGGGTGGATATTAACACTTACGGTCAAATGGACAGAATACTCCTTTGGTGCAAATCATGGTGTCAATTGAC
>KB673090.1:9010210-9101155 GCA_000349145.1 Anopheles dirus | reverse complement strand
AGGTGTCAATTGACACCATGATTTGCACGAAAGGAGTAACAAGTTGTATCTCAGAAATTTACGGATTTTAAAATTTTTAAAAATTCCTAAAAAAAATTTTCTGAAAATATAAGACTTTAGGCGAAAACCGTTTGTCAATATCTTTATCCGTTTTCGAGTTATAGAAGCTCAAAGTTGCAAAAGTGTCAATTGACACCAGATTTGTCCGTTAGTGTTAATCGTCGACAGAAGATCGTCCCGTGTTGTCGAATTCGTTTCGCGCACAAGGTGAAAAGTTTTAATGTCTTCTGACGGTCGGAAGCCTGCTAGTGACGTGCGTGCGGGTTGTGAAGCGCACCAACGCACCCGTTCCGTGGCGCAAAAATGCGGGGGTGCTACGATTGTAAGGCAGTGGGACTCTTTACCATATTTAGGCTTTTACGCCATATGCCAACCACATTGTCGTTCATGATTGACTCATTGCCTTCCGTGATGGGAAGAAGACGACACAGCGCACGACTCCGCTGATGATGATGATCATGATGACGATGTGGTAATAATTCAATTAAAACTGTCATAAAACGGATAGACCTGCCGTTGGTTTGGGGTGACGGCTTTGAGGCGGGAGCGTGGCCCCATGGCATAGGCTCATTATGGAGATTTTGTGTCACCGGTGAAGGAAGGTTTCGCCTTAAGCTCGTTCGCCCGTCACACTGCCACTCAATTAATATTCAATCAATTCCCGCAGTCGTTCGATGTGCGGCTCTTTGGAGCTTTGGAACGGGGGTTTCTATGTCGCGGGGGTCAGTTAGCAGCATTCCGCAGCATGTACGGTGCGATGACAAAAACTTCCATACCGCGAGTGCTTCCCGTGTTGCATCTGTGACTAATTCTGGCTAAGAATGAAGAACGTCAGTGTTGCCGGAGAGCATCACAGCAAGCGCTGCAGTGAGTAATGTCCGCTGATGAGCCATCATATTCGCACCTTCGGATGTGCATGGATGGCGTCACTGGGTTCCAGCGCAAACCCGGCAGCAATTATCATTCTGTGCGCTCGTTCCGGATGCACTAGCACCGTCATGTCTGTGTCTGGATCATGATTTGCATTCCGTTCATTCCGCTGTTGGTCTGGAACAATGTGACGGAAGCTGACAATAATTGAGTGCAATGGTTTAATTCGATTTAAATATTGTACCTGCACACACTTTTTTTAAATTATTGATCGTTCTTTTTCTATTAAATCCAGCACGACTGGTGTGACAATAGCCGTTGTGATTGTGCGGTTTCTCTTGGACAGTAATTAGCTTTTTAGTTTTCTGGCCGGCTGAGGTTAGCTTTCCGTTACGGAAAGACCGACTAGCTTGCGGGGGCTGGAATATTCTAATTGTATTTCGTTTATTAGCATAGATTACTGTGAATTAATTAAATTCATAGCACCGATGCAGTGCACAAAAAAGGGGAGCTTCAGCACAGCCCCATACGCACACACGGTCAGCGGAAGTCGTTGTTTCTGAATTAATAGATCGGCTCCATCTCAGTCGTTTCCGCCGCGTTCTCCATACGCAAATAATGCTCACATTTGCGGTCGGTTTTGCATGTCTGCGAACAGCCCGGGAGAGGGGAAGCGCTCCGGATGGGAAGGCAGGGATGATTGAAGTAAAGTGCTGCTCGGAACGTTCGGCCCGCTCTGGGGAATAGAGCACGCATTAGCACTTGCGCCAGTGGCGGTTGAAGCCCATTAGCTTTAATTTGGCGCGTGAACGCACTTTCTGTCCCTGGGAGTCCCGCCCATCGCACGCGCAGGACATCCGCACAGACGTGGCCTCCGCCGAGGAAGCGGTGGATCCCGTACGCTCTGCTGTACGCCTGGATGCCAGAAGCACCGCCGAAATTTATGCGCCAGCGCTCCCTTTTCTTGCGGAAATGGTGTAGTGTCCCCGTCCCGTTAAAGGGGTTTGTTGTTGGGGCTTAAATTTGTTGTTAAATTATGAAATGGCTGCTGCGCGGTACGCTGGTTCCGAGCAACTCCAACATCTGGGTCAAGTTGTTCCTGGCGGTTTTGGGTGCTTGAGTTTTGGGAAATTTTAGAAATTTTAATTTCCTTGATATTTATGACTTAACTGCATTAAGATAATAGGATTTATACAGGGCATGATATATAGATGACAAGCCTAATTGGAGGATTTACATCGTTCGACCTTTGGATGAACATTATGATGTTTTAGATTGCTATTTGTTTGCTGTATCTAAATACACAGCTCGTACTAGAGCGAACACTCTCCATATAGACTTATTGGGGCGTACTCTGTACAAAGTTAAACACTGTATTAAAAGTCATTAGTCCAGCATCGATTCGAACCTTGAACCGATGCATTCATCGTTGCCAACACGTTCTAAGCACTTTATACACTTGAATCGGAAGTCGAGAGGTTCGGAAAATCATCACCTTTGGCGATACGTAGGGGAGAGAACCGATTTTCTGATCAGAGTGCCGCCGCATGCCACTTATGGTCTAATTGCACGGCACGGTAATGGACTGCCTATGATAGTGCTATACACTCCATAACAACAATCTGTTGGTAGCACCTGAACCTGCAGCTGTTGCAACGCTAAGAATTTGCAGAACCCTCACCTGTGTGGGGAACGGTGTGTGTCTGGATCCGTCTGACCATTTGTCCCTCATATTACGGTGCCATATTGTGACTATGTGTGGGATGAGCGTAAACCCGACTAGTCATTTGAATTTCAAATATTCCCTAGCCGACAGTCAGGCGAGCCGAGTCGCTACCGGCAGATGTCTGCAAGTTTTCGGTGACAAAGCGTCGTTGGCGGTAGGTTTGTGCGAGCGCTACCGCACACTCGCAGTCCGAATACACTTACGCTTGAAGCGTCTCCCGTGCGTCTCGATTTCAATTAAGTGTAGCATTCCTGAAGTGATCTGCCCGGTGCCATCGGATATGTTGTGAACATCTTGTAGAAAGTATGGTACGCTGGTGGAATTTCGCACTTACACGACGACTAACCCTCCCTTTCCCGTCGGCTGTCACGGCGAGCTGGTGCGCAAAGGCACACCTTAACCCGAAGGCGCCAGACATAATATCCGTGGACACTCTTCTATGGAGCCGGCAGCACCCAAGAGGAACAAAACAACACAGCACACAAAAAATACCACCAACACCTCCGGAGCAGGAAGGCTCATGCCTGGAAGCTACTAAAATGTCAAGGCTGGACGCTCTCCTCGCGTCCAAACGCGGTCGAAAAAAAACGTGGGCGTGTGCGCCGAGGTGATAAAGCTGCCCAATATCTCTACACGCTCGAACTCCTTACTTTAATAACATAATTAGCACTTGTGGCTAAAAGCGAACGGGAACACCAATGGCGTCGCTTGTTAGCTTAGACGACCGGAGTTTCGCTTTTGGACGTAATTTTGTTCTCCTTCTCGTCCACCAGTGTGCGGTGGTGTTTTTTGTTGTTGTTGTTGTTGTTGTTTGCTCGTCGGCCGGTTGGGTTTGTTGTGCACTTTTCGGCGCCGCATATCACCTGGTCAGGCATGGCGTGGGAGTGGGGGCGTTGAAGAAACTATTCCACGACGCCCACGTCGTTATCTGGAGGATCGAACTGTTGTGACTGTGGCTGTGGCCGTTTGGTAGCGAATGCAAGCTCACACGGTAGTGCTTAGTAGATTGCGTGTGTCTTCGGTGGTGTTGTCATGGGTCACAGAATATCTTCCGCTTGAAGGTTGTCCAGTTGACGTGGTACACGTTTTAAATGTTCACATGGATGGTATGCGGAGTTTCGAAACAAGTTGCCGCTTTGTTTTGGTTTGAAGGTTACGTCATGACAGTTACGGTAAGCATTAGTAGAAAAGGAGAGTAGATGTTTAATCTGCATGACTCGAAAATGAGACATTGACACAACGTAACGATTCCAGTCCAAAGGTCGGAGAAGCGATAATCATCGTTTTGAAATGAAGTACTCGACTGCTAGAGCTCTTCAAAACGATGGTCACCGATCATTTCTCTAGTATGTAATCACTAGCTCGTGGCTAGAATTTGTCCGAACAGTAATCAATCAACGGTTTCCTTTCAGTTATGCTACACGTATCGGTTTGCTTCCCAGAACGTATAGCCCTAATTACGTAGCCATCGTGCGATCGGATACGGGAAATTCGTCCCTCTAGATCCAGATAGTCCGGAAAATCTCTACAACCAACAGCAGATCCATCAATCATTCTTTGCTGAATTCAATTTAGGTTTTTTCAAGGTATAAAGGTCACACCATGGAGTAGGAGGATAGTATGAAATGGTAGTGTTTATGATCCATTTCGTCTGATATGGATCAAAACACACAAACACCTACAGCTGAGTTCGTTCATAAAGTTCGTTGTACCATATTGAAACAAAACCATCGGTCATTTGCTGGCGGATGCTGCTGTCCCGACGAAGGAGAACAAACGTAACGATTGTTGGACCAAAAAACCCTCATCTTCAAACCCGGTACTTCATCCACTGCCATTCTGTCACTCTCCAGAACCGTGAGCGGCCGGCAGCAATCTGTCAACAGAAATTGAAATTAATGTTCTTTTAATGGTGCAGTGTAAATTCCACTCGGCAGCAAGAGTTATGCCGCGGTAATGGAGCTGCCGAATGGTGGGAGTGTAAAGTGGAAACACAAACTTCGACCCCGTTGACCCGACGTTGGTACGCTCGTACCGTCGGTTCGTTCCACGTCGGTCGGAGGGGGAAATTAAATGTTTAATTACTTAATTGGAAATGTAAATGAACGATATTTGCAAATGACGAATGCTGTCGGAAAGGTCGCACAGAAGAAATGAAAGCGGCAGAGGTACAGGAGACGAGTGTTGCTTTCGTTGTGCGGAAGAAGCACACAATAAAGCAAGATCATGACGAAGTGAGCGAAGCAGCCACCTGTCCGTTTAGTTTAGCGCTTTAACGTCGTGATGTTATCTGACTTTGATAAACTAACTAACAACGTTCTCTCGGGAACGCGACTTGACGTTATCTTATCGCGCTCGGCTTGTATTAATATTTTTAGCCACATTTTATCTACACTTTAAAACTCTGCCTTTCCACGCGGACTGCTAATTGAGGCATAAACGTTTCCGGTTCAGTTCCCTCACGGCGGATGACTGCCCTGAATGCATAAACAATTATTTTGTCAAAATTCACAGAAGGGGTTTTTTTTCTTTTTAAAAAAATAAATAAATTTATTTCGATGTATTTTTTTTTAATTTTCAACCAGATTCAACACCCATTTGTTACCTTTTGTCAACATCGTGTGGTATTAAACACGAGTGTCTGCCCAGTAGCCACCTCGCCAAACAGGTCCTCTTCTGGTGCCGACATAGAAAGGCCATTTTAATGTCAGCAGCAAATTCTCTCTCATTACATTCACTTTCACTCCGGGTTTCGCACTGGTTCGCCCGGTGCAGTGCTTGTTGCCGGCATCTGCCCGGTGTTGTCGCCCGATCGGAAGAACGATTAAGACCCGTCGCCTGGCCAGCCGTGCAGACGAGCACACCGGAAACCGGTTGTTGAGTGATCGCTTCGGCAGCGTTTAACTCGGTGCCGACACGACCGGTGTGACCCTTCGAGCACGAGCAACAACAAGTTGGCCGTGTTACGACAAACATGATTCAATGGATGGTTTTCCGGTTTTTCCTTTCGTTTCGGATGCTGGGAAAATGCATGCCCACCGCTTCCCCGTTTGCTGTGCGACACGAGCTCGAGCAAATCGTCGGTTTCACCCGGCCACAATTGGCGCCGTACCCTGAAGGGTGGCTAAGGTGGCTGAGGGATGAGACGCAAACCCAGCCGAAGCCAATCAGAGGGAAATCGCTCGCAGGTCGGTCGGGAAAACTCTGCCGGGAGATATTGCGGTTGGTGACGCGCTGTCGATGTAATTTTTATAGCGAACCGGTTTGGGTGAGCCGCATCATTAAATTGATCTCGATTTTATTGCGCCTCCAATCAGAGAGAGATGACGGGGGTAGAGTTGGATGGTAGAGGGGGAAGGGGGGAGTTTTGGTGTAACTTCGATCGAGCCACGATTGCTTAAAGCAATTTAATGTTTTTAGCTAGTATTTTTTAACACAAACGCCGCAAGCATAGCTGAAAACATTATAATGTCACGTAGAAAATAAACGGCAGAAGCAGGTGTTGTTTGATTTTTATTATTTTATTCACTTCTCCTCGTTTACAAAACATATGTTGGTAGGCTAGTTCTAGAATTTTGTTTTAAATTTTTAGTTTTAATTGTATTGTTTATGCTTAAACACATAGTTCACTATGTTTTCTTCCAATATTTTTTAAAAATGTTACCATGCTTTTAAAATTAAAGTTCTTGTATTGTGTGGGTCAGATTCAATGGCTCCTAAAACCGGAGCTTTCAATGGTGAATTTAACTCTGTGTCCAGTAATTGAAACAGGTTAGGAGGCACCTCGTCAGGCGACTATATTGTTGTTTGTGGTATTCTTATGTTTATTCAAATCGTTTAATCCAAAATATATCGTTAAGATTATTATATTCTTGTATGAATTTAAGATCTACTACTCCGTATAGCCTTAGTCTAAACTAAAATCAAGTTGAAGTCCTCCAAAAGAAATTTGCTAATGCTATAAATGCCTATTCATCAGCGAGTTTCTTAAAATACAATGCAGAAAAAGAAAAGCTTTCGAATTCAATCATTCGTTAACTCAGCATGCTTATCACTTCAGTCCAAACATTTGGTAATCATCTGATCTGTAACCTTTTTATTTACCTTTTTATTATATTTTTTATTTGAACAAAGTAAACATAAAATTCATTATTCCTGACGAGACTTTGTTATTTTAACAAGCCAATCGAAACCAACCACTGGGAGTTAGCTGGCATCCACATTCCATAAAATCATTAACACTGCACCGGATCGGCGCTTCACGTGCATTCCAACACAATTCCCAATCTCCCGACTATAACTCCCCGCATGCGTAACCATCAAATTACGGGCTCCCAAATAGGGCAATGAAATGGTTTCTTATCGCGAATACCGTGAAATTGAACCGATCCAGGCAGTGTGCGTTCCCTTTTTCGGATTTACTCAGGATGGGTTTCCTTTCGCTGCAGCGGAGCGTGCACGATGAAGAGTGCAAAAGTTTGCACAGGTTTATTTGGAAAGCAGCGGCAGGTTCGGCCGGTCGAAGCCGCTCAACGGTTCCGTGCACGTTACTTTTATGATGGCTGTCCAATAAAGTCCGACAACGTTTCGATCGGGCGTGGGTTGCAGCTTGCACCGGAACCGGCTTCCTTTGGATAATTTCGGACCCCTTTCGTAACGCCTTCCGCAACTTCCGTGCGTTATCTGCAACCCCTGATCTCGAATCATCCTGTTGGTACGGTCCGCCTTATCAGCATTACGCGATTACCACGATCCGGCGGAGAGATTATTGCGGAACTAATTCCACACTATCTGCGATTTCGTGCACCTAACGATGCGAGCTGGCAGGCTTTCCGTGGGCGGCAGCCTACAACTTTGGGGCTGTGTTTCGCGCAACACCGTTTATGGCCCTGCGAAAACACGCACAACACCGCCTGTTGTAGCCCAACACCGCTCGCCGGCAATGGGATTGTCTGCGCAAAACGGTTCAAAACCGTCGGCTGTTTTTGAGGCTTCTTGGAAAGTGGCCCCGGGTAGCGACTCATCTGCAAGTCGCGAGTTTTCCGCAGCAAACTCTCGGCACAGAAAATAAACCAATTTCGTTCCGATGCATTTATTTAGCATGCAACGTTCGGGCGTCTAGGTCCGGCTGCAGGTTGCCCAGCCTGTGAAGGCAGAGGCACATAGAACGGAAGTCAAAAAGAGGCCCATTGCAGCCCATTGCAACGGCGAAACAGGATGTGAATGCAAATTACATATTGTAACGATTTTTGGTTTGTTGCTTTCTTTCACTCTTTACGGAGCCTTTTTTTCGGACCGCTTTTGGCACAAAACACGACCGGGTCGGCGAAGCAGTCTGCAGCTGCCAATTCGGTTGGGTTGCTGGCGCTTTACAGGCAGGTAGGGCAGACCCAGGCTAAAGCGAGTCCGGCACGGCCCGAACACCATCCACCGGCGGATGTGTCTGGGTCTGTGTCGAAGCGACCAGCCTCGGTGCCTGTTTATTATGTATGGGCTCGTCCTCTAGGACGCCCTTCTTCCTAGAAACCGGTCGAGCCGGACTCACGTCATGCCGCGATTCACGCTCACACGGAGGCTCGGACACGGAGGCTCGAAAGGAACTGCCTGTGCCGGCCTGAGATTGCTTTCGGTGGGAAAACGAAGGATTTTGTTGCTGTCGTTCGTGTGTTTGTGTGTGAGTGCGAGAGCATGAATAACATTTGAAGCTCTGTCGGTACCACGGCGGTTTACCGAAAGGAACAACCAAAAGGGGTTTTTGTATTTTAATGGAAGGTCGCTTTGCGTAGGAATTTATAAATTGATGGGCTTTCGTGTTCCGTGTTCTCCTGTACCAGTCCGGCCGGGTCGGGCCTCTAATCTCGTCGCCCAATTCCCGGCTGGACGGGAAACTGGAATGCGGGTGAAGCGCTGGTTGCGTGGGGTCCTTTAGGGCAGATTCTGATAATGGAGTCACATTATCTCATTAGGATTTGGAAGGAGCTTTCTGCGGTGGGATAAGAACTTTGGACAGCAAAGCCGTGTTGGAATAGGCAGCCTCGGGTTCGGAGAGATTTGTTGTAACTCATAATTTTTGATTGTGGAATTTGAAAGTATGTTGAAACCTAAACATTCGTGTGGCTAGTGAACTGCCAAAAAGGGTTAGACAAAAGGGTTCGTAGGGGACAGATTGTTGTGGTTTTATTCAGTACAAGAAGTTGTTGCTTGATCAAACGATAAACTGCAGCTTACCTGGGTTAAACATTCGTGGTAGCTTTTGATCAATATATATCTTTTATTTGTATTATGATCAGATTAGAATGTAAAGATGGTGATGGGTTGTAGACATAATTGAAGTCTAGATATACTAGGCATTATAAACGTCAGCAAACTCATCCCCAATCAGCGTTAGTACCGTTATCAGTGAACGAATAATTTCGCCATTTCCAAAATTCCCCTCCCAGCTTAAGTTAAATAATGCCATTTGTCGTTTGATTGCTCTCCCCCGCCACCATGGCGACAACTTCTCACACACTTCCACCACGCAGTTCGGGAGGCACGACAATTTTAATTAAAAATATGTCTTCCGGCTGTCGGTTGTGGTTTTTTGGTGAGCATATCACGACTTCGGTGGGTAAACTTCCGTTTTTGTTTTCGGGACCGTCTCTCACCTAGATGTCTCCCTAGATGCGTTCTGCCGTACCGTGTCTTTGTGGGCAACGAGCTTTTTTTTGGTATGTGGAGATAACGGATTATGACTTTCATTCCCTCGGCGGGAGCGAGAAAGTCAGTGTTGAAGTGATGAAGAAATATTCCCCCTTTTTTGTCCGCGCATCCCGACACTTCATTACCATTATTCGCTTATTATACAATCAAGAAACAGTCGTCAGCTCATCCGAAACACTGG
Source organism: Anopheles dirus (assembly GCA_000349145.1). Classification (NCBI taxonomy): domain Eukaryota; kingdom Metazoa; phylum Arthropoda; class Insecta; order Diptera; family Culicidae; genus Anopheles; species Anopheles dirus. Next base: position 9,091,616 of record KB673090.1, on the reverse strand, counting down.
CTGGTGTGATGGTGTACTTGGAATAATTATGAACGACATTAATGAATATGAACGAGTTAACACACTCGAAGCCGTACAGCGACTATTTCGACGAACAATGGACAAAGAAACCGTACCGGGCGTAGAGGTTTGTGTTAACTTGAAGAGTGTTTTGAGGTACAAAAAAATACTGACGGACAACACGCGGAATTTGATTATATATTTTTTATATTATTAAGGCACCCATCTCCATTCTCGCAGTCAGTGTTACGTCAGCAAGTTTCAAAACAATCTCCTCGCCGATCCAATCTTGCACACTTTAACCGGCAGGAACTTTTCGTTGCCAGAATCGTTACATTACGCGCTAGGTGGATTACAAGTTTGCCAGCATTAGTTTCGTATCACTTGGCGAAGTGTTCCCAGCCAAGTGTGTTTCTTGTTGAGGGCGAATTTTTTTAAACAAACTTTCTCGTTTCTTTTGGCAATCGTTTTTCCTCGTTGCCAGTTTTTTTTTTACTCAATATCTAAAATATGAACGAACCAATCTGTAGCGCAACCCGCCATCAACAGTTTGTGGAAGATCGGCAGCTAGAAATCATGTGTCGGACATACGCTGCAACGAAGCAACACGCTAGCACAGCCTGGCGCTTCTTTCGCGGACACTGTCGCGGCGTAAAGTTTACATTCGCGATGCTCCACCGCCCCTTCGGAGGGCCATTTGTCCCCACGCTTTATTGCTATTCTATCGCAATTCGCACCCGGGCGCGCGCTCTGGGTGTCGACGAAGTTTGCTGGCACCCGAGGCACCCGTGGGACATAGGGATGCTTTTATGCATGGGAGAAAAAGGAAACGCATAACGCGACAAAGACAAACTTTGCTGCAGAATGGCGGAAACGACGTCGGGAACGATGGGTAAGAATTTGACGAGAAATGCAAAAAGCAAAGCAAACCCGGGGAAATAAAACGAACCCCTAGCCAAACAAATAGTATTGCTTGGGAAAAATGGTAGAAAATACAAGACGCTTCGCTAATCATAAAACGGTATGGGTGGTGGGAACAGAGCGTTGGCACCGAGAGAAAGCAGCTCGCACGCTGAACACTGATGCGCCGTAGGGATATTTAGCGAGAATGTCTGTCAACGTCACCAATCGTTGCTATTACTGGCGCCGTCATCAAATTCATGGGCAGAATGCATCCCGCAGAGGTTCCTTTGGGTTGGGTGCACGTTAGTGTCACTTTTTGTGACGTGCAGTTCTTCGAGGGGAAGATACGTTGGATACGTTGGATACGAAAGCTTATTTATTGATTCTTAAACGTATTTTTTATAGTTTATTTAGGTGTTGTTTGCATGCTTTATGCTTAAATCTAAAGCTAAAGAGGATATTTATAAGACCGGAATATTGACAGAAGATTTTCAGATTTTTAAGCTTTGATTTTCAGGCTTTCATACCTGTCCAGTAAACTTTCTTCCAAAAACGAATCTCAGACGTTGTTCGTGTTTTAACGAAACTGGCCGAAAGATTTAAAATGTTACATATAGAGATAAATTAATGTCACAGAACATAAAACTCCGCTCTAGTTTTGTGTTAATAGACCATGACGTTGATAAACCTCCACGCTAATATCGTTACTTGTATTTTCACGTTTTCCGCCCCACTCCACCACCTGGGAACAGATGTCAGGCGGATAATCTTATCACAATAGCAATATTATATACGACCACCCGCAACCACCTGGGATAGGAAGTGAAAAGTGCAAACAAATCTTTCCCGTCTAGAGTGGGGGAGCAAATGGAAGAAAAAAACAAGCCGGCGCCCTTCCGATTACCAACATAATGCTACTACCCACCTACACACAGACCACCACCACCACCAGTTAACAGTCACTAAATGAGACGCATTGTGGCATCCGTTAACGAAGCCCACTTCCCACTACAGACAGATCCCTATCCCTCCCACCGCTTCACCACCCCTGGCCACCGCACTTCCTTCCTTCCGGGGCGCTTTTCCGGCGCAGCACATTTTTCATAACCGACAATGGGAAAACCAAACGCTGGAGAGCGCGTTTCCATGGGCGTAGCGGGAAAGGTGCGATTCATAAACCTGACGCGGGCTGGCAAGCATAACGAAAGAGCCCGCTGGTTGGATGGGCTCATGCCTCCCCCACCCCTCCCATTCCGCCACCCCTCCCTCTATGAAGACACGGGGCGGGCATGCATTAGTGCAGATGCACGAAGCATAAATGCAGTCACGCCGGGCCGGGAGAGTCGCGCATAAAAATCAGGGAATTATTGTTTTACAACGGCGACGCACGCCTGGCGACGACGGGGACGCGGTGGCTGTGGGCGGGACGCGGGATGGCAGGAAACGAAACGGTACACAAATTGCCTGTGTTGTGCGCGCGGTTGTGCACACGTGCTTGGGAGAGCATGGCGTGTTTGTTTGTCCTGTGTTTTGTGGTGGGGGCGTACGAACGCGGAATGAAAGCGCTGATGTCAGAACCGTATGTTGCGATCATGGGGGAGGGGGGTGGGGGGGGGGTTGCTAGAGATGCTGTTGCTGCTGTTGTTGCTGTTGTTTGATTGTTACTTTGTCTTTTGCTTACTTTCGTTTGCTATCGCGCCGTCAGTCGCATCTTCTTCCTCCGCGATGCGTCTCGATCGGTTTCCGGCCGCGGCGTGGTAAGACGGTGGGGTTTGTAGCAGCGTTTGTGTGTGTGCGTGCAATTGCAATGATTACAGTTAGATGCAACCGTAGGCCGTTCGAGGTAGATGAGTGGGAAGGGGAAAAAACGCAACTGAGGCTGCTCCGGCCAAGATAGTGCGGGTGAAAGAAAAGATTCTACCCAAGGAAGCAAGGCCGACGCTTGATATGTGTATGAGTGTGGCGTAGAAAACAACATACACATCGCGAGCATATGTGTGCAGCGGTCGGGCTACGGCCGAAGAGATTTGTTTATTTCTCGTTATGATCTCAATTATTAAATAGACGATCTGTTCTGCCATTTGAAGCTGGAGTTTGAGATCCGCTTCGGAAACCGTGCCGTACGCAATCAATCTACGGAAGCGGATGTCCGGCTGGATCTAAAGGGAAATAAACATATGCGTGCGAAGCTTCGCGATCGCATAAGGATGAGTCAATGCTTCAGTTGGGTTTTATTTTATTTATTTATAATAAAATAAGCTTTACAGACAATAATATCCACAATGAAACTAACATCGTGACATTCTTTTCTTTGCAGGTAATACGAAAAAAAAATGGATTCAATCATGGATGCCCACCTTCGTCTACAGCATTTTATTTAGAAAAGTAAGTTAGTAAATGGTATGTTCCAAACGCATCTAGCGCTTGCACAATATCGATCAGAAGAATTTATGAGCTATGCTCGGGTGCGCATAAATCATGCTATGCTATTTTGTATCGCTCTTATGAAGCTGCCTTATAGAGTGGTTTCCTCGAAGTTACCTTACATGAAGATATACTATCGGCTTCTTCCGAAAAAGAAAGCTATAAAAAGCGCATGCTAAAAGACCACAATTTGCTTCCTCCGACTCACGACACATCGAGAAGCCCATTTACCTATTGCCGCCGGCGTTGTTGGAAGGTTCAGCCTTCACACGGCATGTCTGGAAACCGATTTGAAGGAACCGGCGAAAAAAAAATGGGAAGTCTTCCCAAAAATTCTTACCATCGTATCGCTGTGCATCGTTGTTTTTTTTGGTACGGGCAATATTTCGGGTGAGAGGAGTTTGAGAGAATGGTGAAAAATATCAAGTAATAACAATGCTCATTTATATTCCTTCGTGTCTAGACGTAAATCGCTTTCTGTATTAAGGCTTCCCGGAGGATGGCTGTTTTTCAGCTCCGTGTTTTTGCGACGTACTTCAAGATATGTTTCGTTTTTTACGTTACCACGCGACACTAGACACACACTGCATATTTGTGGACTTGTGGTATCTTTTTGCTGGCGGGGTTTATACTTCATTTAAAAAGAACTAAAACACACGATGTTTAATGTTTTAGCAATGAAGAAATTGTTGCCAAGTCTATGCCGTCTTGCTTTTCCAACGCAGACGAAAGTAAGAACTGTAATGAAATATCGTTTAAAATTTCAATTTCACTTGCACCATTTTTGTTTTGCTGACAGAAGGAATTGAGCTGCGTGGGGAACAAAAACGAAATAGATTTTAAGTACAAGAACCGTTGCATCTCCACATTTCAAAATGTACCAGCACGCTATCGTTTTATTTGTTGGAAAACAGAAGGCAAACTCCTTGCTCCATGACTTCTCCAAAACGCCAAAAACGGCTTTGGGCGAATTCCAAGCATGAAGGAATGCGTGCTACACGATATAAAGTTAGGGCCAGAAAGGTATTTGCTAGCCAAAATGTAAGTTTCATCATAAAGTTTTTTTCTGTGCCAACGCGATGGGAACGAGTAACTTACAAATGAAAGCTACAACAATTCATTTAGATTGCTGTAATGTTCGGCTGCGAAGGAACGAGTTAGGTCTTCATTTCGTGCACAGTAATGTTTTAAAATTTCAACTTCTTTGTAATGTTTACCCGTTGCATTACCGTTGAACTGAAATCAAAGATGACTAATGACACGGTTGCGAATGGCTGCCAAACAAAGCTTGTTTTGCAGTGAAAGGAAAGATCGGTGTAAAACTGACGTGCGGATTACTGAGATGTTGATCTTTTCCTTACGCCAACATTTACATTCATTCATTCATCCAAGGCTGGTGAGTCATGGACGCAGGGAGGCTCGCTTCGAGAATGTGCGCACGTATGAATCACACGCTGGTACGTTAAATGAGAGATTCAAAATACCGATACATGTGGCACTGGACATTTCGTCTAGATGGGGATACTATTTCGGGAGTCCCACGTGATGACGTACGATGTCCAAGCGTGTGCCACATTTACAGCGATGATGGTTTAGAGGGTGTAGCCAGAGTGTAAATGTTGTGTATTATTTAAATGGTCCAATCCCCCTTGTTTGACGATTATCGACGATACTTTCCAAAAAGGGGTTAGTCATCTCCCTGCGTTCGGAACAGCAGATTGTATTTCTTGACTCGATGAGTAAACGCGCCAACTTGTGCGGCTCGACTATTGACCTCGAAGTTTCAGTTAGACAAAAAACATGAAGAGCATGACACCATGAATTTCTAGAATCCAATCCCTTGTATGGATTGCTGCTGCGGATGCTCTCGAGTATGACGAAGGGCTTTAATAAAAGCACAGCTTTTGTTATAAAAATGATTATATTTCCACGATGTGAGGACCCTCCTCATGCATGGCGTTTTACGACGCTTCCCGTGCAGCGCACAGCGAAGGCTAAACATGTGGTACATAAGAGTAATTTTTACTACCAGTGGGTTAAATGCGACCCAATTACGGGAAACCGTCTTCACGGCGGAGCGTACGTGCGCTACGCCAGAGCCGCGAAGACGACAACGACCTTACATCCGAATCCATTGAACGTGTGCGAAACTTATGGCTTTTCATTTTGCCATAATATCATCTCCATTTTCATAAGCTGACATTTTCCCCACCGGTGGTGGTTGTGGTGAAAGGAGCGCGCTCGGGTGAACGCCGCGCAGCTTGTCGAAGGTTGCGTGGTGATTTTGTGTCACTGGCCGTGTAGTGAGCGCCCATTCGTTGAACGGCACGTTGTTCCGTTGGTTGTGCTAAGTATGATTAGATTGTTAATGGAAATTTAAATTTTACTCAATCTGCGCGGTGTGCCCCACCGAGCAGAAGGTAGTCGAGGTGGAGCATATTTTTAACGGGCACGCGGAACACTCGCCGAAAGACACTGCGAAAGGCCCGAGCGCCAGGGCGTCTTAGCCGTAAGCCCCGGGAAATGGGTAACAATGGATGGTGCGCATCATTTCGCGCCGGAAACAAGATGCTGTGCCGAGATTTGCTGTATGCTACGCCGCGCTACGTATCGTCGCGCGAAAGCTTTCCCTCCCCCACTGCGAACGGTATGTCGATGTAAGCGACATCGGATTTGAGTGACTGAAAACACCTTTTCGCCAGCACGCCGTTGCTCTACCGTTCGCGGCACGTTGTGGTCCATGTTTAACGACGAAACGATAGTTGGTTAAGTGAGTGTTAATAATCGTGAAGCATCAGCATCGTAAAATCGGGCCATTCGCAAGGAATTCGGCTTAGCGCGGTGGTGCTAATATTAGCCCCTCCACACCCTGAAGAAGGCGTTTGATTGTTTGTGGTTTTATTGTCTGGCGCGGTTGTCGATGAGATACTGCAGCTTTAGGATTTTCCGGCTGGTGATTTTCGAAAACGGCAAACGTAATGGTTTGGGTCGTTTTAAATTTGAGTTTTTTCTGAGTGAAGAGGTATTTTAAAAATTCTTTAACGCACTGTTTGGATGCAGAAAGCGGAAGGAATGGTTTTTTTGCCTATCCCCAGCACATGGTTATCGATTAAAGTGGTAGAAAAACATACAGTAGGCAAACGGCTAATGCTCGAAACGTTATCACCACTTTTCCGTATCAATCAGCTGCCAGGAGTAGGATAGGACAACATAATCCTCAATCAACAGCCTTCAAAGGAGCAATATACTGCTTGCAATCAACGTTCCCTCCTATCAGGACCACCTATACCGCTCGTCAAAACAACGATCGATAAGCACGGCCTGTCGATTAGTTGCCTATCTTCGTCACCTTTTCAACCACACTGGGCTTTGGAATCTTGTTGATTTAAGTGTTGTTCGACGGTTCTGAGACGTGCGATCGCTCAGGCATCTCAAACAAACCTCTCCATATCGCCCCGCCGTCTACTGTGTCGTGTACGTTTGTTTGTACCCCAATGGCCAGAGGGGAAAACAGAGTTTCCCAACAGGCCCAAAAACCCTTTTCCCGAGCGCACAGATTAAGTGATGGCTCGACGAGTGGCATATGCTCTCGAGACGGAATTTGTTATGATGCAAACCAGCTGGCAGTGCCAACGCGATGCCAGCCCGCTGGGAAGCGACGATTCTTATGTATGAAGGCCGACAAAAAAAACACCCGTATACGAATTGACCAGACGAGGCATACGGATGGGAGCGGTGGCCGTTCAGATACGCAAGACTTCACGTTTTGCACAGCAACCGGCACAGCAGACCCTGTGGAGTAGTGTAAACATTTGCGAAGATATTGCTTTGTTATTCTAATGCTTCATGATGGGTTTTTTTTGTTTCGTGTGTGTTGCTTCTTGGCCAGCATGGGCAGCGCGTATCGTATGTGACCAAACAAAGAGTGGTTCAAAAAAGTAAAACAAAACGATGACGAACGAAGGAGATTGAATAAATGAGCGAAGTCGGAATAAATCTTCCGGCGGCCCACATCGAGCGGGTTGAATGTGAGACGAATTTTGTCGTACTGAAGTGAAAATAATGACTTTTTTGTTAGTAAAAAGTGCTAGCGATTTGTGCGATTTGAGTCGAATTGCGAAGATCGTATGCTGGTTGTGGGTTCTACTGAAGCTAACTGCATCATGCTACCGAATGGCGCCAGTATTGTTGTATGGGTGTGTTTTTTTTCTTGTATCGATTTATGATGCATTCGTTACCTGGAATCGCTTGCCCGGTACGGTATTGTATGCTAATGAGGAATGCGAGCCACTTGCCAAAGGGTTCAGACGGGTAGCATGATCTGTTCGGTTTGGTTTAAAAATAGAAGAAACAGGTTTTTTCTTGCCGTAGGTCACTCGCGTGTGAGGGAATTTCTATTGGGTCAAAGTTCTTTTAATGATTTCATTTTTCAATCAATTCTTGATGTCCCGTTTTGTGCGTAAATGTATAGTCGAGAGAAGAAGCTGGAGAGCTTGGAGCTTGAAGTTTGGAGAAGCTTACTAATTTTTGTCATAATTTAATATGCTTAGTTATAATACATAGTTATATTTTCATGTGCAATTTCGCAGAATTAATAAAAAACATATTTTCGAAAACAAAAATAATCTTCAACCATAAATTTTATGATTTAAGTTGTATCAATTTTCTGTTTTGCTTTCGGCAAAGTTTTGGGATGAACTATTGAATTGTTTTAAAAGTTTGTTGTAAATCAAAAATAATGAAATACTCGAAATATTAAGCATATTAAAAAAAATCTCATATTAAAAGCTAAACCGAGAGTCTAAAATGTTAAAAAGATCTTCTAAAATGTTAGAGTCTGTCATCTCGTTTTACAATGACCTGAAGTAATATGTCCAGCCGAGCTGAACAACTGAATTTGGTGAATAAGTAAATGATACAATAATTCTCCCATTTATTGTGTTTTTGTTATAAATTTTTAATTATATTTTATTACATGTTTTTATAATAATTTTGGAAACGTTATCTTTTTGTAAAAAATCAACAGCAACAAAACAAATTGAACGAATCTTATACCTAAAGTATATATACCTTATATGAAGGTAACGTGATGCTAAGGTCCATTTAGTACATTTGTTCCCTTTGGTTGTGTTCGTGTTGGTTAATTGCTCACAAGCTCACCGAACCGCGCAAGGCTTCAACCGATTTCATTCAGTGCAAACGAATTTAATTTATTCAGAATTAAAATCACCATTCGCAATAACAACCTCCATCACGTGCCACTTGCAAACAAAGAAGCATACTCCCTGAAACACCGTGAACCCTGCAAAAGGACGCACTTTGTTCGAAAATTGAACTCCCAAATGTCGGCCGGCCGTCTCGGTGCATTGTGTGACGCGAAGGGCAAACCGGTGTGTAGGCCACTGCACTCACCTGCTCGACCGCGGCAACGGTAAAATTCTTTCTCCTCCCAATCACGCCACAATTGCTTGCCCCACATTCATTACCAATCAAAGGCAGGTTTACAATTCCACCAACACCACCAACATCACTTGCGCGGTACGAACTCGTTACGGATGTTCAAAATTGGCCTAATAAAATTTTGATTAGCAACGGAAAGTAAACTTCCGAAAATGTCGAATCTGCCGGCTCTGTATTGGGTTCGAGAGAAGGGGGCCCCGGGAAGCCTTTCAAGCAAAAAAAAAACACACACACCCGCAACCATGGTGTTGAACATTTTCTTTTACTTTTACCGCCACAATTTGGTTCGATTTTATTTTCGCACGTACCGCGATCGCAGCATGCTGATCAGAGGCTGGTGGTCAGTGCTCGGTCTTTGGGTGCCGCAGCGAAGTGTGTCTGAGCGGAATGTACTTCAAGGCAGAAACGCGGTGCGTCGATTCTTCCGTTCGGCGGCGGGGCAGGTTGAAATTCGAATTTGAATACGCGGACATCGTCGCAATTGAATTTTCCGGGACGCTTTGTGAAATGGCGTTTTCATTCGATTTGCCCTGGGGGGTTTGCAGAATGGTTCAACTTTTCCCGACCCGAGCCCGATTGGGGTGCTTTAGTAATCATGCTGTTAATTTTCTCGCAGTACGCTAATTTCCCTCACCCGACCGATTGCAGCGATGGCTTCACGTTTGCGATGGCTCCGCTCGCTCCTCTTTGGGGGCGTTTAGGGTGCACCGAACCGATTGGGGATCGATTTCGATCGGCTTTCGCTGCTAAACATTTTCCCTTCTGCAAACAGGGGCGCAACGGCAAACACCCACCGCGTGTGGAGTGTGTGGATGCATGTTTGCGTTTTGATATTTGGGATGGAATTATCGGCACCCAAATTTGTTTGACTAATGGAACCTATGGCATGAATAAATAGGCCCGAAAAGCGGCGCTGCACCACGAGCTCGTGCGTTATTTGTACGGAATTTGGTTTGAGTTTTTAAAACAGTAACTCCCACCCCCGTCATGGAGATACGCTGTTGGCCAAAAACCTGCACCCTGCACCGGTGAACTAAACTGGTGAAATATTTAGCTTCATAAATAATGCAATAAGTTTACGCAGTTGAGCTGCGCGAAGCACTGGGGGAGTGAGTCGTACAGCATAAATCATACACCCATAATTGAGTTGCCGAACGGATGCGTGTACGTACGGCGAAGGGGTTCTCCTGGTCAGGTCCGCCGTGGGATCGATACGCGTGACTCATTTTGATAATAAAAAGCTAACTAAATAAAATAGACGGAAAAATGGTCCGGGTGTGGGTGAAAGGCGAACGACTTCGGGTGAAGGGTTGGTTTTGATAAATTTCATACCGTACTGCTAACCTGTTCCTCTTCTCTTCCCCCACGCACGCAGACCATGTCCATCACGGTCACGGTCGTGCTCGGGCGCCACTCGGGTGGGGCCATTTTTGACATTCGAATTGACTCAAAATTTATGATTCCCGGCTTCCCGTATCGCAAAGTGCGGCAATGAAAGCGGGATGACGTTGGAAACACCGGCCGACCGGAATTGGATTGAATGATATCAATATGCAATGAGCTGTTGGGTGTTTTGTTGTCGGTGTCGGTGCCCTGCCTACACGCCACATCTACATACCACTTTTCCCGCGTGGCTGCGGCCGCGCCGGCACACCGTTCACACCTTATAGAAATTGATAAATATTTGGAATGGTTTAACGCCCGCCGGAACGAGCTGTTGAGTGCTGAACGCTCACTATGCCTGTACGTAAGACTTTTGGGTTGCGAAGATAAATCATCTAAAAACGATGTTTTGTCGGCTCAGCTATGTGAATCGAAGAACTTCAGCTTTTGGACTGTAGGAGCGAAAAAACACGTGTTGCATATTTTATAATCCATCGGAAAAGTTATGAAAATCATCTGTAAGAAAAATGTTTTAACCCGTCGAAAAAGTTTGCTGCTTCGCAAAATCGAGTTAGCGGTGGAAATGTTTTTAACACTTTCTACATCTGCTCTCCGACCACTGTGCGGAAGCAATCTCGGAAGAAAATCCGAAATCTTCCCGCACCGATTGGCGGTGCCTCATATTTCTGTGATTGTTTTTCAATTATTCAGTGCAAACAGTGGCAATAACACTTGGCAGTCTCGTTGCCGTTTGCGATATTTGCTGGCGGCGGCCAGCAGAACGTACGTAGATTCCGATCCGACCTAACGAACCCAACGTTCGCCACAGGCAGGCAGGCACAAAAGCTCTCCATTCGTAATGAGCAAAGGGGAAGGTGTTGCTGAATGGCATCTCCGAAGCTTTATTTCAGTTTCTGAAAACGTTTCCGGAACGCACTTTGTTTAGAATGCATGGAGCATTCTCCAACATGCCATTGGATGGGGTGTATGCATTGGTTGCTTTAGTTAGCAGTTTAAAGTAACGTTGAGATGATCACGCGGGATGCGGCCATGATTTGTTATTCAATGCCCGGAACAGGCTATATTTTATTAGGTTTGAATTAACGTACCAATAAATATTTTACGATATTTCTCGTTATTTTCATTAGAAATATATTGGCAGCCCAACTCTGTTTAGTTCTATACAAAATGTTTAACACAATAGTGTAAAGTTTTCCAGCTTTACAAAAATCCCTTTTTTGTTGTCAGTTAAGAGAGAGTCATTTCATACATGCTTCAATTTTACTTATTGATGGGTTAAAGTCCGTTTAACCATTTAGAGCAGAATCGTTCTATTTTGGATATTTTTATTGTGAAGTATGTTTAACTTGGGACGGATAGACGAATTGAAATTATGCAATTGTAAAGCGTCACTCAAGCGTAAAAAAACGAAACAGAAGCAATATCTTTCCAATACTTTATTAAAATTAGATTCGATTCGATGTCAATCATGTGCCAGGCTGCCACCGAACGCCATATACAACGCTGCGCACGAACACTCGATGAGGGGGCAAGAAAGTTCGTCGCGTAGGTCACCCACTCTCTCGGAGGAAATTGACACCAGGACCTAATCGAACTGCGGCTCGGTTGAATGCGCATCCGGTACCCCGATCGGGTAGCGTAACCCCAGCTGCAAAGCCGTCCGGGCTCAAGTGTCAACGGGACGTTATCAAATTTCTGCAACAAAAAGAAAGGAGCAACGGGGGAAAAAAAACGCGCCGTATCGTATCCCTCGCCGGCCGTCGATATCCGCCGCTTATCCTATCGCTCACTGGCTGGCGTGTCCCTCATGCGACACTCATGCGCTTCGCTCCGAGTCCTTTGATCTTGTTGAATGTGTCTTCTTGCTCCATTCGTCCCCATTCACGCCGCGTGTTTCTCATTCACGTGCGTGCGTTTCCTGCCGCGCCCGGCACTGTCAAGTGTCTACCGGACCTGCCTTGGAAGAGGCTGTTCCGAGAGAGAAGTGTTGGTATGGGCTCGTTTTTTTTCTTCTCCTTTTCGTCTCACACCTTACGGCCTTCGAGAGCAGGCAGCAGTTTTTGCGCTTTTCGTTCCAGTTTCCTTTTTATTTAATCTTGATGTGCCGCTATTATCACTTTTTTATCGTAGAAAAGTCGGGTCGAGCCCCAAGGATTGGCCGGCGTCCTTCTGCGAGATGCGTTCGGGGGATTGCTCACCATCACAACCGGCTCGCCTGCCCGCCCTTTGGGAGGGGGAAGGCAGTGAAAAACGCGATCGATACAGAGTGGAGCTTGCTACACTGTTATGTTGTTGCACGGTGCGTCGTGTCTCGGAGGCCGCTTACGAGCCTCCGAACCTTGTGTCATCCCGGCGTACCGGTCGCAAAAGGCGTGGAACGTGAGCTGAGAGCAAAACAAACGCACAATCTTACTCCGCGACGCATTCGCTGTCCGCTGGGCGCTGAGGACCCGATCGCCCCATCCACTCGGCACGCTCGCTATAGGTTGGGGAACAGCGACAGCCAAACGACGGGACGCGCGCGGCTGGTAACGTCTTATTCATTCGTTCATTCATTCATTCGAATACCGGGCCTCGGCAAAGATGTCCTTTCCCCCCTTCGCCGGTCGTCGTTAGCTCATTCCGAGTGTCTAATGGGTGGGCCGCATGCATGAACACGAGCTGCTCCCGGGGCGTGCCGGGATAAGCAACATTGAGACAACTTACATCGCTGGCAGCGGGCAGGCAGTCTTCGGGAATGGGGCATGGGAAGTAGGGGCAGAGCGACGCGCAGGGAACGTGTCACGCCGGTCGGCTATGGAAGATTAACCGAGCTAGAAAATGTAACCGGCGAGAAGTGTGAAGAGGTGGAAAGAATTCACAAACGATGCGTTTGGACGACGGCAGGCTCCAAATGGATCGCGACGGCTGGTGATTTAACATTGTGTTGTCTCTATAGAATCGGCCAGGGAGTCGTTTTAATTGTGCTTCTGCCGTGTCCGGAATGGAGAATTTCGGCCTATTTGTTTACAAGCATCTTCAGCTGCGGGGGTGTGCGTGGAGGAGGTGCTTTTCCGTATCGCTAATGGTGGTCTATTATGCTACAAATCATCCGATTATCCCGTTTGTCATAAAATGAATTATAGATGTTTTTTTGGACGGAATCGATACGCGTGAGCTTTTCCGTGTGACATATTTACGTGATGTGTTTACCGAAGGGAAGCTTTTGATACAGTTTTGGCGTAAGATGCAACATATTCTTTATCGTGCCGTAGAAAGCACAAAGAAGGGCAATTTTGCTACTCAAATACACACTCAGTTTAAATCAGTAAAAATCAGTAAAAAATGAGTGAAACTCATATTTCGTCGTACGTTCCGCGAACGTACGAGTACGTCGAGTAAACTCAACTATACATGAAACAGGCTACGTTTTGTTCTTTGTTACAATAAGTAATATTCAAGAGTATACATTTAGACATGCAATACAACGTATTTATATAATTCAATAACAATAATCTAAATTAGTACCGGAGTGTACGCTTCAAATGTTTCTAGAATGAGTGGGATGAGTGATAATGAACTACAGGGTGTACGTTCTGGGAACGTATGAGATAGCCAATTTGGTCCAAAATGGATATAGTTTAGAAAATCTTCGAGAGATGATTATCTGTAACATGTTCTAAAAATGAGTACAATTGAGTGCGAACGAGCTAAAATTAATTTAAATTTGTCGTTTTGTGCAAGTATTTTATTATCTATTCTATACAGCAAAATATGTTCAGCCTCAGTAAATTTAAAATTACTCAAAGCACTCATTGCAAGCGAATATATCCCTTTTGTTTTTAATTTAGCATGCAGAAAAACTTCTTTTAATTTTCATTCTTCGCTAAACGTATAGCGAACCGAAAAAGGGTAGGCATTAACATTTAAAGCCTATCTGTGGTATTATTTATTTTTGCGCAAAAAAGGGAACCGAAAAACAACCAGGACATGGACGGCACACTGCGCATACAGTAGCAACAAAAAAAAACGTAGCCCATTCTTTCGACGAGACATTTGCAATGATAACGTACTGTTTATGGGCTGGGCCAGCTGGGCAATCCGGGACGATCAGGAAGGCCCGAATGACGAGTCCCGTGTGGTGTGGTTGCGATAGCAGCAGAAAGGAACTGCGCTCACAAACACAACCGGGACGTTGTGCGGAGTGTTCTTATCGATTCAAGCGGGATAAGCACACGACGACCGGCAAGGTACGGCGGGTGGGTTGTAGAACATGTGTTACACGAAATGTTTCCCCACGCGGGTCCGATCCGCTTCCGCTTCCATGTGGCCGCGCGTTCCAAAGTGTCACACGGGCGCACCCGGCGAGGCGTTGAGGCTTAAATTGAGTTTTCGGGCGATGTAAATGGTATTCGTTTTCCTGTTACGAGCAACGTTTTTCTGCGTCTTGTTTCTCTGTTTGCATATCCTTCATTCGCTTCTTGCCATCAGGACATGCCTTTGGGAAGAAGTGTTTTTCGATGTGTGCGTGTGCTTTCGCATACAACACCCCAACCGGCGTGACGTTCCGGTCAGTATCCGTTGATCCGTGTCAGTGTGCGACGCGGTTTTGCTTTACGCTGGTGTCGGTCGCTCACCGGAGCCTGTTTCGGAATGGGTTCTGTGTGGTTAGCCGGGCGGTTTTAAGCGCATCATCATTAAAACGACATGGGGAAAGTTCTGCCTGCCGCATCTGCGTCCGCACGTGCTCTCCCGGCTCCGTCCGTCGGTTAGTCTCCGGACGACCCGGAAGCGCACACGTAACGCGATGTAAAACTTTCGTCATCAGCTTGTCAACTTTTTCCGGCTAACGCGTTTTTTTTGTCCGGAGGGGAGCTGAATTTTCCCTTCCCCTTTGGCACATCATTAAATCGCTTGTTTGCCGAACGGTTGTTGTTGTTTTCGTGGTTTTGATTATGTGCATGTTTTTGCGCTTTCCGCCTTCCTGACACACATTTAAGTGGAGGAAAATTTTCGGTTCATCACGTTAATTTGCGTTTTTGTGCGGTGTTTTTTTTTCTTTGCTTTTCAAATTTTCTTATTTTTTTTGGCAAGCTTGAACGCTCCGCCACGTGAAACTTTCGCACTAATCGCACTAATGTTATTTTCTTCTTCTCTCTTTCTCTCCCTCCGCGCAGGTTCGTAGTGCCGTGGTGTGCGATTTATGCTCGGGCGATCGGGTATGCAGATTATAAGACGCTCATTAACGACAGGTGTGGACGTTGCGGGAATTGCTTTCGCTCAATTTTGTACCGTTTTGAGAACGAGGGGAAAAAACGACGTAACCAAAATTTAACTCCCGGTAACGGAAAAAAGGCAAACGGGTGAGCATCAAGGGCCACTGGCGCCCGGGCAGGTCCAGCAGCGATGATTAAGTGCTTCCCGCGCTCGCGCTCGAGTACGAAGCTCGTTAAGCATCTTGTAGTCGGATTTTCTACCGAATCGCGGTGTCCCGGTACGACACGGGTGAAAGTTGAAATAAGTTTATGGGGCTGTTGAAACCTCCGCGACCCTTTTCGGCCATCGCACTTTAGTGGTTCTTTTCCGTCAACCGAGCACACCGTGATCGCATCTTGTGGGATGGTCTCGATTCCATGCTCGGCTGCATTTGCACGGTGCAGCGCAGCTTGTTGCACGGGCGGGACAGCCGAACTCGAAGCCCGCACGGTGGGCCGGCCTAGATCGAACCTAAAAACGGAAAATCCGATGAACCCGGTGCGCCGTAAAACTTGCGCTGCAATTTTCCACTTCAGCAGCGCACAGTGGGAAATCGTCATAGCGATAGTTTGGATAAAATGTTCGAATAATGGAATCTTCGCTCTTCAAAACTATACGCACGGATGCTGGCAGCTGATCGGTTATATTACAGCGTGAAGAATCTTTTTTCCAAAACGAACCTGTCGCGACGGACTAAGCTGGGATTAAGTAGGATAGACGAATGTGAGTATGTGAGACATAGACCATGTCCAAATCTGACTCTTAGCCGCGTTTAAGAGGAGATGTTCAGGAGAATTCTTGGCCCTTCTTTCCTCTTGTGTGGAAGAAGGATCCAACACAATGACGAGCTCTATGAGCTGTACGATGACCTTGCTATTGTGCAGTGCATTAGACTCGCTGGGCTGGTCATGTCAGTGGCATGACGCCGGACGACCCAGCTCGCAAAGTGTTTTAGGTCATCCACATAGACAGAGGAGGCGTGGTAGGCCTTCTGAAGTTTGTTGTTGCAGACCAAGACGCGAAGCGGTTGTAGTGCCAACTTCATTCTGGAAAGAGTTTTCAATTATATTTACAATATAGATATTAAATTCCGATTATTAGTTTGAAAGTAATGTTTTTAGTTTAAAATTGAAGCTCAAGTATTGACAGTTGTACACCTTTGACAGCTGATATCTGTGATAAATGTATTTGTGAGAAACCCTCACGAATGTTCTTTGCCCGTGCACAGTATTATAATTTTCAGAAGGCAATATTTAGTTTCTTCTTCATTCACTTCATTTCGTGGTTTTTAAGTTAAGGTAATAAAATCAATTAATTTCTAAACTAGAATCTTTTCACCTTCATTCCGGTGACTTCCCACTGTACAGCGGATTGGTGACACTGTGCCGAGAGCAAACAGTTGGTGTTTAAACCATGGGAAAAATCATCCCAGCTCCACGCGCTAGACAGAAGCTTTTTGCTGCATGCGATATGGTGCTTAAATATATTTTTTCCTCCCTGCACAAGTGCACACGCAAAAAGTGCATTTTTTTTGTTTTTTTTCTTGCCACACAGCACGTTGAGCGTGATAGAACTGTCCTATTTGCTCTGCACCGCGTTCGAGATGGCCTGAGAGATCATGAGTGTATGCAATTTTATGGCGCAGAGGAATGGATAAAAAATAATGCCCAACCAAACGGTACATCAAACGAGGCACGTAATATATGGGCTCCGTGCACGATGATGCAATTTGATGTGAATGCATCAATGCGGCGTGAGCGCGCGGGCGCGCGTGTGTTGCATCGAGTGGACTTAAGAGCCACCAGCGACGGTGAACCGAAAGCTCTAGAGAGCCGGGACAGCACCGGAAACCGCTTTTAATTGCACTAGTAATTTAAACGATTTTCTCTGCTCGTTCAATTTGCAGCTGCAACTCAGGTGGCGCGGTGGAAATTGGGAAAGCACTGGTAAATTAGACATTAAATTTGTTGAAACCCTGTTCCGTTTGCTCGTCGAGATAGGTATGCCGGAGCAGTCACCTGGGTCTGGGTTACGGTGTTTAATTTTCATTTCTATAAAATTTGTTTCTCCTTTCAAACATTTTGATTTTAAATTACACACATTTCACGGTGGAGGGTGGACCTCCGATGTGTAAATAAATAATTGCAAGATACACAATCCCCTATTTTTCACCGATTTTCCACCCGGAAGGTCGTTTACCGAGGAATACAAAAAAAAACTCACACACACTACTTGAATGCGTGCCTGTCTGCCCAGCAGAGGCAACCAACCGTGCCAGCATTGCGGTGCGGTCATTTCGAACTCTGCGTCCAACGAACTTCCCTTTTGCTTCGGTGGCCGAGGCATACCGAGCGAACCGTCATGCTCATGCATTACCGAGCAAGAAGTATTTTCGTCTGAAAGGGCTAATTATGTGATGCATGGGCCGGCGGCGGCATGCGCAAGGTGCCGTTAGGTGGAAATAAAAGAAAACAGAGAGGCTGGTGTGTATTTTTTTTGGACACGTTGTTTCCCTCCGAGGTGCTGTTTTGATCCTGCTGGTCGCTTTGTCACCAGCTACCCGAGAAGAGAAACGTACTAAATGCGATTTAAGACGTCGTTTTGCCCATCCATCTTACGTGTACTGTTCTTGGGACGCGATGGGTCGGTGAGCTCCGTTTTGGTTTTGTTGCCCGGCCGTTAAACTGTATGTTTTTGCGGACGGCAGAACGTTTTTCGTCAAGTAGGAATGATTGCGCCGTGACACGCTCACCTGGACGTTTATGTGCTACTTACACGATTCGCTGGTCCAGCTCAAGGTATATCGCTGTAATTATCAGTTGCAGCTGGCCGGCCGGTGCTGATGCTTGCGTTTTACTTAAACTGTCCTGTGCAATGATGCTTTCGCAAAGCACCTGGTAATGGTGCCTGGTATGTTCTTAAACATAAAAAGATGGTCTTGAATCGAAAGCTTGACATGAACTTTCAGTACGAGAATAAAACAGCTTCCTAGAAACACAAAGCTAGATCATTCTGACGCTCGATTCGGAGCGAGTTGAGAGATTTAATTCGATTGCTGCTCTGAAATTATTTCGACAATATGCTTCATTAAGCTGTAGTAATAATATGGTTAGAGCAAATTTTCATAAATGAAGGTCGAATTTTTTTTATCATTTGCAATATTGGCTATTGTTGCACTAAATCTCAAGGCCTCCAATATAGACTCTGACCCTACATGACCTTTTTCGTCAGTATGACCGTATGCAAAGGGTGATTTAAACTTAACTAAAACATGTTGCGGATGTCTAAAATCTGCCGTACATATTCCAGCATTTTTAATCGTCTAAAAAGAAGCTTTGATCATAGCTCTAGTCTTCTAAGAAAGTCAAGATTTCAATTTTAATTATTAAAAAAACATGTCTCAAAGTCTAGGTAATCATAAAAACTAGGTTAATGTGAAAAACTATAGAATGAAATCAGAACTATAATGAGTTTATTTAAAGGATATACAGAACTCGCTTGTGGTTATACTTTTCGCAGCTTAGTTTATGGTTAAAAAAAGTTCTCTTTGATTTCATCCTCAACACTACCGATTACTACAACAGCGCGATGTCGGTCATTGACCACTTCTGTTGAAACATCACGCCGCCAATTCAATTGCGCACAATGTTTGGCGTACCGAAATGCTCGAATGGCTTTTATTATCCAATTAAACTGTCTTGCTGCTATTATTTCCTACCATAGTTCAAAAATAGCTTTCTCGCTTCACTCATTGACGATTGACGTTTGACGAATGTGTCAAATCAACGACACAGTACGCCGCTCGCGTCACAACATGCCCTGCATCCAGCTCCGCGGCTCATATTGCCAAATGTCGACAAGTTTCACCGACGAAGAGAGCAACATCGAACCGGACCGACGAGGAAAATGTGTTCAATTAGGTGGCAATGCTTACGCGCCCGGTTCCGAGTTGTTTGAAGTTTTTCCTATTTTTGCTCTCATTTTTCTATCCCAGCCCTTTTTTCCGACCGCCGGGCAGAGGGCGTGGGGCGAGTGCTTGTCGAGTTTTCCTTTAAGACTTGTCAAACTTCACTCAGTGGAAAATTCGTTCGGTCGGGTAAGTTTTGCCCGGAGTTTTCGCCACCGCTGCCGCCGCCTGGTATGCCTGAGGTGACGATCCGCATGAAGGGCTAAGTGGCGGTATCGGGCCGTTGGGTCGTTGGGCGGTTAGGAGCGAACTCATCCATTTAAAGTTTGCTCGGGCTTTTTTCTCGGAAAGCAAATTCCTTCCTTGCTCCGGGGGTGTATTTCACCACCCCGCTCCATGAAAATGTGTGGCCATTTTCTTCTCGCTTCGCCATTCTGTTGCAATTGTTTCCTTTTATGCATTTTTCATAGCACAGTAACCATCAATACCCGGGGCCGGGGTGGCGTTGTACGGTGGAAATCCACCGTGCATATGCGTGCGATCGGTGAAAAGGAATCCATGTGGAGCTGTCAAATTGTTGCCAGTTCAATAGAAGGGGGTGAAGAAATATATATATTTTTCAGCGTTATTGCTTCACTAAACTTTGCCATTTTTGTATTCCCGCAATTCCTGGATCCTGGTCCTGTCCCGGGATCGGAAGGCGGTAAAGTTCTATTTATTACCGTTTTCGCTCTCCGCTTGGGCTTTGGGACAGGGAAACGATTGGAAAATCGCTACACTTCTCGAAGCCTGGGCATGTGGGTTTGGCAGGCCACTTTAACAACTTTCCTGCGAGTTCCAGTGGGCGCGATCCCGTCAGTGGATGATGACAATTGGTTGGAGCCGATACGGTTGCTTTAACCGGTGCCAATAAGCAGTTCGGGAATTGAAAGCGTTCGAAAAAAAGGGTCCACCGAGCGAGCGAAACGCGCCCCCGAAGCCATCCGTGTGGCATCAGCGTAATAGCACAGGTCGATATGGAAATAACAACTATTCAGGTTTCGCCTGAGTTCAGTCGATATTGAATGCGATTATGTGCCCGCTTCCGGTGGGACGCAACGCATCGCCTGAACCCTGCTGGCCCGTATGGTTAGGCTAACGAGTTTCCGCTTTCGCAGCTCCGTTCTGGGCTGCCAGAATGTTGCTGCGTATGCAAAGCAGACAAGGTATGCTCCCAAGGTGCTGGACAAGGTGCTCTTTGAACCGGTGAAATGTATTGGAACGCATCGGGCGGAGGGGGGCTTTTTTTCTTGTCTGCCACACTGCAGAGGCTGAGATTGAATAAAATGGAAATTGCTACATTTGAAGGTGCCGCGGGTTTATGTCGTGCATGTTAAAAGTTTTGTAAAATTGCAAATTTGTCACAGATTTTGGACAGAGAGACGAATATTTCTGTTGTGTTTAGAAGGATACTGTTTAAGTATACTTAAAAAATGGAATTAATGTGTAACGGTGTAAACAAGACTATCGCGATTTACGAAACAAACACTTCATCCTTTCTTAGCGTTATCGACTAGATCAATCAGTCACTGCTGATTGAAATAACTCAGAACCGTTGTGACTGACATATTACTTTGCGGCGTTTCTCATAACATTTTTCAAATTGATTTCCACCGAACGTCGACGGCATTAGACAGTTGTCTCCTGCGGAGCACGATCCACTCTTTTCGAACCGTCACAAATTGCACTGCGCCAAACCGTTCCCCGAAAGCTGCACTGCAATCGCACCATCAGAATCTTGCGATATTAAGCTTCTTCCCCCGAGCAGGCAGCCACTGCAGCACAGCAGCAGCGTTGCTTTTCGGCAACAAATCGATCGTAATGTGAATCGACTTGCCCGTTTGACCTCCGGGGGGTAGAACCAAAACAAAATTACCGTTTTAAATGTTCTTCAAGGTTTTGCCCCGGCGGTAGTACTATTTTTTTGTTTGTTTGTTGTCCACCACAAGGACGGATAATCGTTTCAAGGCTATGGCTTGGAAGGTTTCGATAAATTTTCTTCTCGCTGCCACTAAATCATGCTTTGCGGGGAGCGCGTTTGCACCGTAACAGCCGTGTCTCCACCAGCAAGTTGGCAAACTGCCTTCGGCTGTTTTGGCATTCGAAACGGTTCGCCTCCTTCGAACCGAAAAACCTGGCACCTAAATTGCAGTCGACTGGTCGACTGGACATTCGTGGATTGCTCGTGGACTGGACCGGGTTCGTATGCGTGCAGTGCTACAAAAGTAAGCACTATAATAAAAGTTCGATCGCCGCCCCGTTCCTTGCCAAACCTGCAGACTCGGCGGCGTCGTCGTCGTGGACGTCAGAACCGGTGCAGTTGTGGCTGCCATGGTGCAAGAAACGTTGAAAAACACGCCGTGTGTGTTCTACCCTGAACTTGGAATTGGTCGTTTGCACCAATGGACTGTGCGAAAAACTGAGACCAACAACAACAACAACAACAACCTCCGAGATGTGGTTGAATTATGATGGTGACAGTGAGTCGCGCCATGGTAATGCGAAATTTGTGCTTTACGGGATTATTCAGCTCGTTTAACGCGTTTGTGTTGAAATAGATGGATTCTTGTTCCATAATTGTTGGAATATTCCAAGTGATGTGATACTTGAAATTTGAGTTATTTCATTTTGATAAAATATCTACAATAACGCAATGTTTCGTCACAATTTCTTAAGATGCATCTTCTCCACTCGCTATACTATAAAGTAGTTGAGAAACTTTGTTATAACTAAGACCTATATGTATGTCCTGCGCTTATTGGGAACATACACTCAACCTTTTCATCGCATTCCAAAGCGGCAAAGACTTGAGATTTCTGTGTTTATTTGTCGATGCGAGCACGCCCCTCGACTTTCTCGCTCGGGGTCAGGAAGGCAGAAGAATAGTTATTACTTTTCCACGCCGTTTTATTTATCGGCAAACATCAATTTGAAGCTATCAAAACAAACAGCGGGTGCCAAGGTTTGCTCCGGCCCAGCGGACCTCCGCAAGGAGGATGAGAGCATCGTTATTGATCTGCCGGGTGCCGAACGCACTTGACTTTCCTCCACTCTTGAACTGCGAGTATCATATAATTCTCACGCTGGAGCTTTAGCGGATCGTTTGTTGCATGCTTTAACTGGATGGAAATATTTATTACGACAGAGCGGGAATCCAATTTGGTTCAAGGATTTAATTTCTTTTCGTTCGTTTGGACATTGTCATGTACTAGAACCAGGCAAAAAAAATAAACCTTTTCAAATCTGTAGATTTGTGAGTTGTTTTGATCTCTTTTTTCGTAAGGATACTCATTCCACTACGAAGCCACAAACTATGATTACGTAACGTTTAATCTTTCGTCCTGTCCATCAAGAACAAGCACAACTCAAAGGCACGAATGACATAGCCATCTATCATGCCGAATCCTACTCTTTGATGATCATTTCTGCAATGTCTGAGTTATGTAACGATGCGCTTCCGAAACCGACCGCAAGTCGGATGGTTTATGCGTTATCTTTTTGAAATGGACACATGATTCCCAAAACTACCGTATCATTGTTTTTGAGCCCGAGGAAACCAGTGCAAAGTGCAGTATCATCTAACTGGAACAGCTCTATCTTCTTTCTAAGATAACAAGCAGAAAGCCTTTTTGTGGCTTTTTGTATGCAGTATCAAAGGTATATATATATTTCTTAAATTTTCATGCAAATGCATAAATAAGATTTTCTAAAAGGCTGTTTCTTTGCACACTATTTCAAAGAAATCAATTTTTCAAAGAATTGCATTGATGATAGCATGTCATAAAAGAATGCATAACACTGTATGCGATAATACGCGGTATTTCCCCGTGTTCGAGATCATTTATCTCTGCTCTCAAACGTTGACCTCCGCACCGAACCAACGTCGTTGGTGATCCGCCCGGTCCAGGCAGCGACCCGAACATTGGTGGCGGTCTTCACAGGATGCCAACCGACAACGACGCTGGTGGCATGAATCAACCCTCCCCTACAGCTGGAGCGCGCGAAAAGGAAGTTTGATAACGAGTTAGGCACGAGCTGCTACTGCCGCCTGCCGCGAGTTCAAAGGAATCCGACGGACGTCCGTTGGCCATTCTCGCCACGCTCGAATCGTCCAACGACCGGACGAATTAATCACATGCATAAATTCACCCTCTGTCTCGCTTCGCCCGGCGGTTGAGGGATGGCATGTTGCGTACAATTGATTTCATTATGCTGCTGCAGCGGCGCGAGAGTGCATCGGCTCGGACGCTAGCGAACGATTTGGGAGCGGGAGACGGTAGACGGCTGATAAGTAGCAAATCGTTATGCCTCCGCGACGCTTCTAGTCAACGACATCTTATCAGCGCCTTTGGATGGTCGTTATCAGCGGTGATAGGCGTTGCTGATTGCATGTTGCGTGACTGTGATTTACGAGCAGTGCAGCGGAATTTGATTGACCGTTGAAATGAGTGCATAGAGTATGCATGCGGGAATGACGAAATCATTAGAAGAGAATCTGGGACGTAGACCGCCATGAGGATATCTTTAACAGAAGCGATTCCAATTAATGTTTCCTCCATAACTAATACGCCGATGAAAACACGATAAAACCACCACGGCACTGTCCTTAAATATAAGTGCATTGAATCGCATTACCAAGATTAGGTTCCTTCTCTGGCGACAAAATTCAATCATCTGTATCACCCATAACCAACACCAGAACCTCCTAACTGTTCGACACTGTCCCGCGCTGCGTTCGTTACGCTTGGTCGTCTATAATTGCAAAAGGGTTTCGACCATGGGCACGAGGGGTGATCTGCTTGACGAAATAAGCCCCAGCGACATTCACACTCGCCCCGCGATCGGGTCCGTCGTGGCCAAAGCTGCAATTACGGCGTTAATAACCAGCCAATTGCGAATAATGCCACCAGACAGGTTTGCCTGGGAGTGTAGGTTGCTCGTGTTAGTTCGATATGGTTGAGTGAATCATCGAAACCCGGCCCACCACTTCGCAAGGCCTCGTAGTGAGCGTCTTCTTCTACGGGTGGCTCATGCCCCGAGACGCTGATGCAGCTGGATGGAACCTTAGACGATGCAGAAGATTTCCAATCGAAACCGCAGCTGGCGTCCTTCTTAAGACATCGGCTGCAGGCTTCACTGCACGCGTGACGGGTTTGAGGCGTCGTGGCTTTTAGAAGTTTCTTTCTTCGTTCTTCGGTTCCGTTCGTTCCGGTAATGGTTTTCCTACTAACGGCGGGGAGCCCAAGACGATCGATGTAACATCCCCTCGACCGTGTACGGGCTCTGCTACTGGTAGATTGAAAAAGTATCCCTAACCCTACCGCTGTGTGATGTGGTTAGCCACGGCGTTAGGCAACACAACCTGCTCGCTTCATTCCGGCCAGGTTGTGTGAGGTCAACAATTTTGCGTGCTATCGGTCGCTCCTATCGGGTTCAATCTCGTATGGCTTACCCCATTAAAGGTGAGTGACGATTGTTTCACCGGTCCGTTTTTAGCAACCTCCCCTCCATGTCAGGCGCGGAGGAACCCTTTCTTTTTCGGACCATATCCCTACAACGCAGACCCGGTGGCAGTTAGCACACCGTAGTAAGAACCACCTAGTTACGGTTGGCAGTAAATCCTTTCGTCGTAGCGCAGGGCATTCGCGCTAGCAAGAAACTTGTAGTGGCCGCGAGCGATTGATTTGATGTGTTTATGAAAATGAGGAAACCACTTTCGTGCCCGTCTAATGACCGATAAAGGTTATTGTCGGTCGGGCGGTAACCGGTACGATTCCGCGAACGTTCCAACGACAGTTTAGACGTCCTCGGGTGCGGTTTTCGCTACTTTATCAGTCAATTAGAAAATATGCATAGGACTAAATCGGCTTCGAAGTGACCCTGGCGTTTTTTTTTGCTGGACCAGTTTCTTGTGGAACGAGCAAGGTCTGGGAATTATGGGATTATTTCCATTGCGTGTGCCGAGTCTGTGCGTGTGAGTGTACCCCACAGGCAGGGAAATCATTAAAATATTACATCGAATTCGATGTTTCCGCTCGGGATCAGCTGGTGGTCGGCGCTGGTGGAAACATGATTGATTCTTTTTGATGAAAATGAGAGATGTATGTAACGGATTCGTGCTGTTATGCGACGTTAATGAATTACGAAACTCGTGTCGGACGTTCCTAAAGGGTTAGCTGTCACTGATTGGTTGCTTAATTACAGGAACCGTTTTTTGGGGTTTTCAATTAGTATTTTTCCCAAGAAGAAAATAACGAAAAGACCATCAATCATGCTTCAGTTAAGTAGCACGATGTGACTAAATTAAATAATATTCATTCCCATTATGAACCACTTATTACATGCGTTTCTTCATGGCATCACATGTAGCATGGCACACTTGGCACATAAAACTTTTGTTACTAAGCTCATCTAACATTTGCACACGTTATCTGTCGCTGGAATGTCGCCTAACGCAGAAAGGGGTGCCATCGAAGTGTGTCAAAAATGGGTTTTGACCGCTCCATTCCGGAACTGGGACTGATCATAATCTCTCGAACGCTGATGAGCTCGCGGAATGTGGAGCACGGCTGAAAAATGAAACGAACTTCCGGTCACCTAGCGCCGTCGGATGTGACCAAAAAGTGGGTGAAGAAAGATTGTGACCACAAAAATGTTAAGCTGACCAAAAACTCGCAATCGGAACAGACGGACAGAAGATGCTGGAGAGAGAGAGAGAGAGACAAAAAAGGTTATCGTACGCTTCTTTGGAAGACCGAGGGGTTCTTTCTACCGATCTCGGGTGGTCCGCTGTGGCCTGCTGCGAGATGTAAACCGATTCCGTCTCTCGTGATACTCTCGTGAGGAGTATGCTTTCATTCGGCGACCACAACAGCGGTTGCAACTGTTGGTCTCAGGATGGTTCTGCCGTCATGTTTGTCTTGCTCGGTCTTCCGACGAACATAATGGTGGTGCTGGTTGTTGTGGTGGTGGTTGTGGTGCATCCATCATCATAGAATCTAGCAGCCCCAAACCGGTTTTCGCTCGGCTCAGAGGTGTTGCTTTCGAGTGTGGCAGCATAAAATAACAGACATACCGACGTAAGTGGATCAAATTAGTTCCCACCATTTCGTTTGCGCTCGATGACGTCGCGTTCGCCCTCGTCCGGCATCGGTTTTGCGGGTCACGTTCGGTCCGAATGTTGCGGGCTTGATACCTTTGTTGATGCGAATAAAATGAAGTTCTCGTTTATTTTTTCGTATCAGATGATCAGCCGCAGCCAGAATTGCTCTGGCCGATCGACCTGTAGATATGGTTCGAGTTGTTGCGGTTTCTTTTTTTTCGAAATACGAAGCACCAAAAGAGGGATTGAAATTTGCACTCGACTACCGACTGGCAGGCTGAATTCAAAATAATTCAATATAAATGTTAAATCGTGTATTTATTTAATCAATTGTTTCATGCCCGCATCGAACGATGTCAAAACAAAACGATGCAGAACACAATCAATTGAGTCGCTTAGCTATTTTGAGCATATTTTGACGATTAAAATGACACACACGGTCATATTTCAGTTGCCGGATGCCTAGCTTCGTCTCGCTCCGTTTGCATAGGATTTATCCTGCTCTGTCGATTGCACAAAAACGCTGACAGCGCACATACTACCTGGAAAACGTTCAACATGCTTTGTTATCGAAAACGGTCAAGCATCACTGCAATTGATCCTATTCGATTGCGATTTGAATTAGTTTTGTGCGGTGTGTGCGCGAGCAAAAAGTAATCATGACAGGATTAAAAATTGTACCAGCTCATGTGCAAACAAATGAGCACGCCATGCAAGATTCCGTGCCGGGTTGGAAAAATAGAGAACGCGAATGAAAAACGAGAGCGCACACGCGCGAACCGGGAACGATTTGCACAATTTTCCGACACAACAAACAACATATAATCGGTTGCTCGGTTGGTCGCCATGCGCCAGGACTTAAATCGTACAAAGCCTTCTCTTCGACGGGTTCCATCGGATGAGCCTTTTTTTGTGCTCCTGTGTATGGTTTCGGGGCATAGGCTTCCCCCGATTTCATCCACGGTGTGGGCCGACGGGGTTCGCCCATCAGCAATCATCAAACATAATAGCATATCGTCAGCTCATCCTCATCGTTTTCGGGGTGGAGAATGGGTTTGGACTCCACCGTTTGGTTTGCACGAAATCGGCCGGGACGTGTCGTTTAACGGTTAGTCCAATTATTTGTTCGGATCCGTCACATATATCGTGTTGGAGAGGAGAAAAAAAATCTCAAACACACGCCCAGAACCAGAACGCTAACAATCGTCGCATGCATATGTCGGCGTACGTGCGGGATTTCGTGGTATAATCGTGATTTTAAATTATTCAAGACCCATCCTGCCAACGACCCAACGATACCACCGCGGATCCTTTCGCGATGCGCTCGTGATGCGATTGAACCAATATTCAGCCACTACCGGGTGGGTTAAGGGGATTTTTTATCGTGCCATTTTTTTGTTTGGCCGTTTTACCTTGCTTTTTTGATAAAATTGCATGCTCGTGTTGCACATGAGCATGCGATCCGTACATTGCTCCGTTTATGATGGATTTTTTCCTATTCTAGGCGTGTGTGCGACGTGGGCTTTAAATGAAATTAAATGGGGGGAGATCGGTCGAGTGGTTTGTGCAGTGGATCAATCGAATGTTGAATTTCAAAATATACAAGAACCATCCTCTAGCATATGAAAGGTGATCATTTTTGGTGTGATTGTTGAAATTTTTAAATTTTCTATTCGGTTTTGAAAAAAAAAAAGAAATCTGAGCTTGATGGAATTAGCCCGAACAATTGGAATGCTTTTCACAACAAGCTGTATTTTTCTTATGTAAAAGGTATCGTATTTATTAACACAAATACAACAAAATAAAGTTCACTATAATCTTCAAAATATGTTTTTATATTGTTTCACATATTCTTGTATATGAATATTGGATATTCGATCAAGCTCTCCTGTCTGTTAGGATATCTTATAAAGTCCTCTTTACAAGTCGCATTACATTAAAAGACAATTGTAAATAGTTGAAGTTCTAACTAGGGAACGTGATTGGACCTGCAAGAAGTACCTAGAAAAGAGGAAGTAGAGGCTATTAACATATAATACGAACAGAACATATCATTTTTACTGTTAAACAACAGAAAAAATTAATGTTTCTAAAGTTTGTTTTACAGTAAGATAAGTGTAATTTGATTGACACTTAAAGTTATTTACTCCACAAACTGATCGAGATACCAAAAGGACGTATAAAACTCCACGTTCAGTCAAAAGCAAAAGAAGCTGTCAGCAGATGTTGCGCGACAGCAAATTTGTCACCAGGCCCGCGTTACATCGGTGAAAAGTTTTGTGCACCGTCAGACAGCGCCGTCCGTAGCTATCCACCTACTAGCTTATCTAAAAAAGCAGGATCATTTTCCACCGTACTAACTCCGCAGAACACTTCATCGCTCAAGGAGGAGCAGCGGCAGGAGGAGTATGATAAGCTAACTAAGCACTCCGCGCCTGATTGTCAACGTGCCGGCAGCATCTCCGGGCGGCGGGACCGCGGGAAGGATAATATATTTTCCCTCATTGCGTAATTTGATTCGATTGTCACGACGATCTCGTTGGGAATGTAATTTTGCACCATCCCACCAGCTTTCGCGCTGGTCCCGGGTCCGGGAAAAATGAAGAAGCCCCAGTGGTCCGCTGGGTTTGGCGCCGGTGCCGGCCTGGCCCGGTACGGCGGCGGATGCAAAATTGAAGCATTATGCTAACCAATTTACTGTAATCGATGAGGTTCGGAATCGTTGCTGTTTACGCGGTTGGCCTTTCGCGGTCGTCGTCCCAGTCGTCGTCGTCGTCGTTGTCGTCTGGTTCGCGTGTCAGAGTGTCTTTTTATCGGCAGATAATGGAATTCCGGTACGCGGACCGGTACGGTCTGGTTTGACGCTACCCAGCTGCACGCCCGTTATGACATTGGGCCACGCGGTAATGCGAGCACGGCCATGCGCACGAGATGGGAAGGAAATAAATTTTATGCTCCGCTGGCTCCGGAGCGTGATAGATCGAAGGATAGTACGCGGGATTCAGGGTTGCATCGGCGGAACCCGTCAGGTCGCTGTATCGATGATGCCGTCTGCGCACCGATAGTGCTAACGCCGGTGTTGGGTTCCGGGTTTGCTGGGCATTGGGTTGGGGATAGCCAGCCCAGCCATAAACCGCGCGTCGCGGAAGA
Source organism: Anopheles dirus (assembly GCA_000349145.1). Taxonomy (NCBI): domain Eukaryota; kingdom Metazoa; phylum Arthropoda; class Insecta; order Diptera; family Culicidae; genus Anopheles; species Anopheles dirus. The sequence goes on along the minus strand of KB673090.1, from coordinate 9,061,992 downwards.
AATGGCACTGGCTTTTACAAGCCTTTTTTATTGCAATCGCGAACTGCTGCGCCCGAGACTAACTGCTTTTCGTTAACTTTTACGATAACTCAGTTAAATCGTGCGCCGCCCGACGGCTTAGAGGGAAATTTGTTAAAGCAATGATCCAATTCGGTAAAAATCATACTCCTGGTAAATTACGAGTCACTAAATACCGCTCGGGCTGGGAGATATTCGCCTTTTCCAAACATGCGAAAGGCGTTCGCACGCTATCAACATCATATGGTAGAGGATTGCTCAGTAAATCAACGCAAGACTTGATGAAGCACCGTCGTATGGCGTCGTCGTCCAAAGTTCTCTACTACGTACGTACTACGTACTACTGAAGCGTTCGAAGCGCGTTCCGAGTGTTTCTCCATCCATAACGCGAACCCGGACGCAAGACACAGCGCGACTACGTTAAGGAGCTGGATGTTAATAATTAATTAATCGCAATTTATCATTTTAACCCATGTTTACGCTTACATCTTCATTTTTTTATTATTACGCGGCGTTAGACCTGCCCTGGGAATGGTAGAATCGGCGGCGGAGTGTCCTGTCGGTGGTATTGGAGGAGGAAGGACTTAATTCTACGATAGCGCCTCGTGTCGAGCAGCACGTTGGACGTCTTCAATATGCTCACTGACCAGCAGGGCGAACAGTTTGCGTCACTTCGTACGCTCTTTGCTCATACTACGGCGAGATCCCAACCTTCATCCCGCGTAGCCACTTGAACGATACCACGCTTGACGGTTGTTGAAGCTGATAATGAAAATTGAGTGCTATTTAATGTTGGCAATTTATATCTCACCCCTTGTGCCCGGGATTTTCACACCGATCCTGTATCGTGCCCCGGTGGCGACCGAGGCAAAACACGGCGGTCACGGATCTGCTTCGCCACTTCGCGCGGAGCGAAGCGTTTTGTGAGTGAAATAAAAATTCACTACGTGACCGTCCCAGCGCGCCGGCCACGGAGACCCTCCTCGCCGGCCCGGAAACGTGAGTGGAGCATTATGAGCGCACATGGTCCTCGTGAGGTGGCCGGCGCCGGCGCGACCGTGAAGCCGAGCGCACATTTCGATCCTGACCGTAGATATACCGCGCGCCCGCGTTCGGTTCGCACACGCCGGCTCGATGTAATGCTGCGAAAATAATGAATGCACAACAACACTGCCCGGTGGGGACAGAGAGGCAGAGAGGGGTAGAGCGGGCAGTGTTGGGCAGAGAGGTAGACATATATATAAAAAATAAGCACACCAACCAGCTGCCCATCTTTCACCGGCTGTAAAGTCATGCTCACGTCACGTTTAACGTGAGCAAAGAGTTGGTCATTTCTGACGATTCTCCCAACCCTGGCTTTCTTTCTTCTTTCGGTGGCTTCCACTTGAACGACGAAAAAGAGAAATGGGTTGCGCCGGAATGTGAGTAAAAAGGGCGCATAGCTTCCGAATCCGCAGAAGCAGCATCAGCAGTAGCAGCAGCTATTGGATGTGATGTGTACGTCTTGTTGTATCATTTGTCTTGCGCTCGTTTCGCAGCCAATAAAGAGTGTACAGACGTGTGCGAGGAATGTGTAATCGGGGTGAACATTGTTTATCAGAGCATAGTTCATTCACTGCTCTGCGTTTGTGATATAAATGATACTTTATCACTCCAGATGATGGAGAGACTCGACGTTGTAAATGAAGTTATAACGTCCTGCCTGCTTTAGCGGTTAAATGGGTTCAATTTTCTTTTGCTTCGAGGAAGGAAATTATGTCCTAAATCATTCAAAATTAATTTAACCTTACTTTAAACATATTTCGAACGGATGACACATTTATGATTTATTTAGCCACTTTAAGCGTGCATGTTGCAACATCCGCTAAACGCATTTCAACCATACCGCGTCGTCTTGCATGCTGGCTATAGATCCCGCTAGCTGGTGTCTGTTGCAAACAACAGCGCCTGTAGAACGTTTGCGCCCGCCATATCAACCGTACGCTGCGAGGGTGTCTGATGCAATTCCAAGGGCCTCTTCTTACGGGATTGCACGCGTCTTTCTACATGCACGCAATACTCTGGCCGGCACCACAAACAATGTGCCGCATCGGGGCGAGCACGATAAGATAGCGCGCGCGAACGGGTTCCCTGCAGTGGGTGCCCAGCATCACAACCCATGCCCACCTCGCCAACCCCCCCCCCCCACGGTAATGCGAGAGAAATTTGGTTTGGTAAAGGGGTTTTTGTTATGTGCCTTCTTTCTACGCTCAAGATTTGCTATCTGCCACGGCCGGGTGGGTGCATGTTGGCGATTAAGCCAACGATAAAGATATACATTGTTGCCGCATGGCCACGTGCAAACACGCCGTTCGGTTCTACTCGGCCGGTGATGAAGCTTTAACTGGGGCGGTGGCGCTGGATGCGTTAGAATTGGGACTGGGCAGGTTCCATAGTAGTGGATGATGTGTAATACTAAACGGTTCATAATTGGTGTAGCCACCGCAATTAAGAAACATTAGACGTGCAGGTTTTCATGGTGAGTTGGAGTTAGGCGTGGTAGAGGATTATATCTTATAAGCAGCTTTATATCGATGTTACGAGATGATGGGAAGCTTATTTTTTGTTTTTTTTGTGTCGAAGAAAGTAGAGCATGTAGGTTTGACGATTTTAGGTAATATTTGATGTTCATACTAGTTCTTTTATATAAAATAGAAATCAGCCTGTTAAGTTACTTCAAACATTATAAGTTATACCAGAATAAATGAGACCATTTGTTAGAATTTACAAAATTTGACACGATTTACACAATTTGGAAAATCTGAAACACACATCGAAATCTTGGGTTCCTAGAAACTCTTTCTACCTAGTGTTTTTTATATATTTCATATTTTTAATATTTTTCTCCACATAAATATTTGGATAAACACTTGGGTTTGCAGAAATTAGAATACTGCAGAATCATTTTAAATACAAAGAAGCTTCAAAAACGGAAATTGAATTGAATATATCTTTGACCACATGTACAGTTTTTTTAAGCCCTTGACTCTTTAAGAATAATAAAAAACAACAAAATGTAATTACAAATGTAATTATTAAATGTAATTATCATAATATCAAAGATGATGAACAGAACAAAAAATCAAGAATGGACAATGGAACTGTGGATTATTGCATTCTCATAAAAGAATATGATGATTCTTCAATTAAATTGTGCTGATGCTACTAGTTTTTAGATAGTCGTTCGTTTTTTTTTCATTTGTTTCGATCATCGTTCTCTCCTAAGGACGTTGAACTGCCATTTGCATTCATTTCTATACACACCTTTATCTTCGCGACTAGTCGGAACGACCGCGAAAGCAATGTCATCAGGGAAAGTATTGGATTTTGTGTGCTCGGCTATCTGTTCCCAATTTTACCGTTCGTTCATTGTTGGGCATAATGTCTGGCGAATTTCATAAAACTTAATTGCCAACACTTACTTAGGGCGAGTGGATTCTGCGCTTTAGTTAGGTTGTGTTATGGCCAGCCACTATGCTGGTCAGCAGCACCACCACCAGCACGTACCGCATCAGGGCATCGGGGAAACTTTTTCCAACTCAACTGCGACCAGCTGAGGCTGTTCTTTGCTGTTTTTTTTCCTGTGCCGTGCCGCAGAACAGAAGAGTTTTCTCTGCTCGCGGACTAATTTCATTAGCGTGTGGATTCTCCACTGCCAGCTGGCTAAAGGAGACCATTCTGGCTCCGACCATAGTTCAATTAATTCAACTTCAACTATGCTAATCTGCGCAAGTATGCAGGGTTTTTTTGCCCTCCCCATTTTAACGAACGATTCGATTTTTGCATTGTTTCGGTATTGTTATTTCGCTCCGAATAGCAATTAAAGCCGAAAGACCGGCGGGGTTGATTTTGTGGCGCAAAAAAAAACTCCGAAGCCCTTAAAGCGGACGGAATTTTCCCAACGTGGGAATAATTTCCACAATCAATTAGCGTACGCGTTGTGGGAATCGGCGATGATGCGGTTGGTGTGGAAAAAATGATGCATTGCACATTTTTTGGCTAACAGTTTCTTTTTTCATGCTGTGTGGATGATCTCCTCCCAGAACGTGCGGCTGAAGTGGGTCAGGCGGAACGATTTGATTTTCAGTGGGAAAATGCAATAATAAATTCACGCTATTGCGCTTCGCTACCTGTTTTCGGTGATGCAAAGCGAGACGCGCAAATGGTCCAATTGACAGAAGGTAAAATTGCATCGATAATTCTTCAGGATTTATGCAGCCGGAAAATGTGCCACTAGAGGTCGGTGTGTTTTCGAGAATCGGTTTCGAATGCTACGAGCTAGTTTTTTCGCCTATTTATATCTGTTGTTACAGTTTGTTATGGAGCACTCTTTGCTAGAAAAATGTCTTCCTTGTAGATTATGAGTTAAAAAGAATCAATACGCATTGACCGCTTGAGTTGGGATGCAAAATAATTCGAACTATTTTTTTTTTATTCAATTATGATGAATTCTTCAGTTTAACATTCAAGTGATAATGACATTTTATCTTTTAGTTATATTTAAGATGTAATTTCATCAAATTTTAGGTTGTTTTTCGGGAATTCGGATTTTTAAACATACACAATTTGATGATGGAACATTGAGAAGGCTGTTAGAAACAATGAAAAATAGAATGGAAATATTGCAACTGTATTGCAGAAACATGAAATAATTACCGCCATCTTTTAGCGGCAATATACACTATAACTATCTAATACTTGAGTTTTGCTCTATTTTACCCTTTTTCTACTTTTCTAATTTTTGGAGTTTCTTTGCTTTGCCAGAACTAAGACAAAAATATAATTTAATTCATTATTTGAATAAAGCAAATTATGGATTTTTTTCGAAGCATTTTCATAGGATTCTTTATATTATGAAACACAGTTTAAGTAATTTATAATAATTGTATTTTATATTATAACGTTTTATTAAAGTCTCCATAACCAAATTGTATGGAACATCCAATTGTATGGAACATCCAAAATTGTGCGGAAAAGATGTACAAACTGTATGGAACAGTCATAACAAAAATTTCAAGTATCAAGGTTATTTCTTCTTATTTATTTCTTGCTTTGCCTTTAATACACGATTTTGTTCTATATTTCATTAAATACTTATCACACATACCTATTGCCACAATAAGATGCGGCTACGATTATTTTTAGGAACTACTCTTTACTCAATCTGTTCCACATTACAGTAGGGCACGTTTCGAAACAGCCGCACACCCTACCGCCCGTTGCCGCCCGATTGCGTCACAGCGATCACATTACGTGCATCGCACGTTGGCAACCGTCCGTTTCGCCTACCAGATTAATCCATTGGAGTCAAAGTGTCAACACCCGGTAGCCGATTCGCCAACCACCGGTTGCCCATCGGCGAGCGTGTGTTTTTTCTTCTTCTTCGTCGTCTTCTTCCTTCGCTCTCATTTCCGCTCGGGTCCGGAAACACTAGATGCCCTCTAGTGAGCATAAATCACCCGAACCGGGTCTCACTCGGCCGGCCCATGGGCGGCGAGACGCACGATCTTCATTTGTTTGATTGCGCCCGGAACGCGGGCCCCCGATTGGGGACCTGCGGTCGGGAAGAATTTATGGCCCGTCGTTTCCGTCGCGAGAGATGAAACATTCATTTCGCTCGAGGGTGAAAATTGAACATTGCTTCGCCGTCGTGATAGCGCGAGACGTCGTTTGTCTCGTGCTCACGATTGGGCAACCCGCTAACTGGCGGTGGGTTGCGAAGCGTGATCTTTTAATTTTTTGGTTGCATCTTGACGCTGCCAGGCGCGATGCATTTGTTGTTTCGTTTTCCCTTCGTGCCCCTAATGGCCGATGATCGAGATGTTTACTATTATTGAATTCCGAGAATTATGGAACGAATGTGTGAGTACCGAAGGCGGGATGGGAGTCGTCTTTTCAAAATAAGTTTTCCACACGCTCTTTGACGCGTGCTGTGCCATTTATAAGAAGCTGCAACCGTCATCGGATCGGACTTCGAGAAGACGTGCAGCAGGTTTACTACCGCTACCGAAAAGGTTCTGAAGCCGCATGGAAAACGGGGAGTGAGCGCTCTTCTCCCCCAGTCGAACATATTGCGGTCGTAAAATTTGGAATAGGAAAAACAAATTTTACACCCATTTACAGTGCACACGACTACCACCACTGCGCGGTGGAATTTCACCCTGTGTGCGCGGAGAGTGGCTTTGAGAAAAATTGAAACGCGTTGTAAATCTTTCGCAGATGCTTCCTAACCTCACACTCCGGTAGAGTCCTGCACCCATGCAAGTTCGTTGGTTTGATATTCGTCCAACGATAGTTTTCGTTTGTCTGGTGACGGGCGGTGGGATATTCGCAGCAAAATGGTTTGCTGTTGCTGCTGGCGTCGGCGGCCGTCGTCGTCGTAAAATATCGAAAAGACGCCAAGCCGATCGCCGGTCTACTGTTTCAGACCCGGCAACCCAGTGATGGCAGTAAAAGTGCATCGTAAAATTGTTGAGTAAAATGTGAAGTTGCAGCAGTGAAAAATATGTCCAACGTGGGGAGAGTCTGACTCAGCAGGACGAGCGTTCCGTGGAGTATGTCCCACCGAGGCCTGTTGTGGATTTTATTTCCTTTATTCAATGCTCCAGCTCCATGTTTAGGGTTCGTTTCAATTCCGCTAAACTACGTTTATGATGGGGATATAAAAGGGGCTTGTAACGCTACTTAATGTGTCGGATGTGTCATTTTGGTGTTTAAATTTTGTTTTTTGATGTCATGTGGTTTTCGTGTTTTCAATGCGCCAATTTGTAGGCAAATTAGCAAACTCGCACGCTCCCGGAGCGTACGCCTTTGTGTTCATTTTTACTCATTTCGTAAACAGAGCCGAACTTTATCCAGATGAACATCTTTCCGCAGGTTTTTGTAATATGCATCCGGTCTATGAATACGAGAAAAATAGTATTACGTTCTCCAACGCTTTATACATATATTTTACACATACTTGAACTCACGGAAACACGATGATTCACACGATCCAATATCAAAGGCAGACACGAATATCCAACATCCCGAAGCGTGAAGTGTATTCCACATTGAGACCTGCCGTATGCACAGTGCATTCATGCATCAACGATGAGCAAGTGCATCCTTTCGATTCGATTTTCTTCGCCCTCGGATTCGTGACACTTGTGCTGGTCGTGCCCCGTGCGATGTTAAAGCCGTTCCACTTCAGTAACGAGAAATTTTACGAATGGATCATTCGATGGTGCAAAACCCTTCCAGTGGCACCCGATGATAGCTCTATTCTTGCTTCGTTGAATTATTTCTCGAACACCACGAGCTCAAACGATGGAGGAATTACGATCCGGCACCACTTCGGTCGGGTTTGGTTCGACCATGAAGCCAGAAGGAATCGCATTCTTATGTCGTTTCTTCGCCGGCGAATGTGTTGCTTGGGACGGAATTGAATGTTTTTTTTTTTTTTTTCGTTCGTCTCGGGTACATCTGCGCCCAGGCAGGCACGATCAAGGCAGCTAGTGCTAACCGTGGTGCTCGAGTGGCCAGTACGGAAACCAAGCAACAACAAAAAACGTACAGATCCGGCTCGAAACATGTGATAAGGTGGTGGTCATGTTCTTTGAATATTATTCGCAGAGGAGCGAAAAAAAACTAAAAAGCATATACCCATCTCCAGTGGCGTATTCTGTTTCCCACCCATATTCCAATGTTGCTCGAACTCGCCACAGCTTCGACGAGGAATTTCGCTTCCAGCACGCTGACGCTCCACCCACAGGTCGTGTGTGTGTGTGTGTTCCACTAGTCGTTGGAGATTTTATTTTAAAATTCATGGTAAAATTAAGAGCTTCCGAAGATTGGTTCGAGTTTTTTTTTCTTTCCTATTATTTTGCCCGTGCCTTTGCTCGTTCGCGGTGAAAACCACGCTCGAAATGGGTGCTTTGTGTTGCGGGGTTTTCCGGTTGATTCCGATTCCGTTCTGGTTTTATTATTCGAATGCTCGAACATCATGGCCCTCCAGGTGGAGGGCATTGGCGCTTTACGATTATGATGCTAATATTAAGCTGTTTCTTCTTCCTTTTGTTCTATTTGCAGGTAATAGAGACGTGGATGTGTGCGCAAAACAACTGCTATTGGATGGAAAGGTTTGTGGAGCAGCAACAAAAAATCGAATCGTCGAAAGAAAGAATTTAATTTAGCTATGATGAATATTGACGTATTCGCACACGGACTAACTCGACGTGTTGCTGCCACCAAATTTCCCTTTCGATGGCGCACACGACTGACGTAAGAACTCAACTTGCCACCATTCGTCAGCTGTGTTTTTTCGTAAATGGGACATGGCCTGCCGTGCCGCATCGTTTTCAAGTTTTGACTCATTTATCACGCGGCAACAATCTCCGCTCATTCGCAATTCACATACACAGACCGGTGGAGCGGTAGTGGTGGTGATGCGTGTTGGCACGAGAAGCCAGGAGAGGGAGGAGGAATCGTGTTGAAAGCATCATAAATGATGTGCCTTGTTGTGGCACCCCGCGCGAAAGGGTGCCGTTTAGTATGCATCTAAAACTCCGTGCGTTGCGCTCCGCACAATTGGCTGTTGTCACCGGGCAGGAATGTCAACAAATTCGTTTTATGATTTCATCGACACGCTGCTCGACACGCCGTCGTTGGCTTTGTGTGGCATATTTGGGTGTTTCGGTCCGAAGAGGAAGACGCTTTGTGATGCCCGTACGCCACATCGCCTGGTGGATGAGTAATCATCATCTTCGGTGAACGGTGGACGTCGTACGGCAACGGGTCAACGAAAGCAATCTGTTTTAATCTTGCTTCGAGGAAATTGTTGGTCAACATGTTGGTGTGATCGTGCGATGGATCGGAAGTACAGAGAGCACATAGAAAGAGCAGGCGGTGGGCAAACGATCGTTGCTAGGTTGTAAATAGAATTGACGGTGCATGCGTCCGTGGAATGCAGAATGAAAGTTTTATTTAACAAAAAAATGAGCTTGTACTAGAAACAAAACAAGCGATTATCAACACATTTTTTGTAACAGATTACGGATTTATTTGCGAATTTGTTTTATTTATATTTGAAAAATAGCATTCGTATGCAACTGTAAATCTTTAGGTAGAAAATCTGAAAGAATATGTTTGTATCGTATATTGTTTACATGCCAAGCTCTGCCACTATTATTTTATGTAAAAATAGAGCGTGAATAATTCAGTATAATACAAACATTTAATGGATTAATATTCAGTGCCTAATTGCTTGACGAATCAGTTTTATATATTAAATGTATAGATTTTACAACATCTCTAGTATTTTCACAAAACAACTATTGGTGCCTATTTTAACAGAATGTTTGTTATCTTTTGTTGTTAGTGAGTGTTTGATTTTGTACAGAGTGAGTTTTTGTACTTATTTTTCATTCTTTTAAAATATCTAAAGGAGGGTCGGGCCATAGCTTCAGACAGGAATAAGATTATTGGCATATTTCTTATACATTCTGTCACATTTTTTAAGCATGTCAAGCTAATTGGGACGTTTGGTTTACTTTTTTTTAGATTTTTCGACGCATTTGAACCGACTAGCATCGCAAAAAACAAGTTTCCGGCATCTTTAGGGTTTCCGGCACAATTTTATTTTTTATATACCTTGCAAGTGTTGGATCAGCAATTGCTATACATGGTTCAAAAGGTTATGTTTTCAGCATTATTTCGAAAAAAAATGGAACCAAAACCTGCTATCAAAACAATACTTAAAATCGAAATATACGATATTCCTTATTTTGTGCCTAAAAAGTACATTAAACAAGTCATGATGAATTTAAAACATCAATCAAAGATATGCCCACATTATTCAAGATCGTTTAACAGTTCCTATATTTTTAATCAAATTTTAAAACGATTATTTGTATCGAAAAAACTTAATAATTTTTTTAAGTGGGTGTATAGTTATGTTACAACGAGCGATTTTTACAGTGTTGAAAAATAGTAATAGTGTGTGTAAAAATGTGGAAACTTTGTCACAGACGTATTTTGTTATTATCTACAACCTAGTAGAACATAATTTTTATATATCTCTTCAAGTTTTCGTTGTATTCTCAAAATACAGGTGGGCGTATAGTTATGTTACGGACTGTATAAGTCGAATAGTTTAAATTGTATCTCTAATTAATTTTCATCCTTTGAAATTGATTTGATTTTAAAATGGTTTGAAATTTGTCTAAACTAATTTGTAGTAGCAGTGGTGTTGCTGGTAATTGATATTATTTGCGCTAATTAACTCATTACTGCTGGTGTATTAAATTACCCTTGCTATATTTTTGTAGTTTTCTCCACTAAGCCTTCCTAAAAATAAATAAAATTAAGCTTATCTAATTCCCTTCATCAGCCTAATTTTGTTAACGTAAAAAGATGCTCCTTTAAGTAAGCACTCACGAAAAAAAAATCATCTACATCAAAGACTCAGATAAACCTCTGGCCAGAACAGTTCCCTACATTCTGCAACGTCACCTATGCGAATATGAGTGCCACCCACGAAACGAAGCACCATCCTCCTTCAGCAACAACAACAACAAAAACAACGATGACGACGATTTAAATCCCCACGAACATAGGATTTTATTACCGAACCGGAGCGTGAGCAGCGAACCAAAGTACTTGTTGTCCACGAGGACAAAGGCCACCCGCTCGCAGGCAAAGGACGCCACGCCATCGTAAACGCGCAGTGATAGGCTTATGGGCAGGGGCCCGACTCGGGCGAAGTTCGGGCACAATTTTCCGCTGCAAGTGTTTTCGGCCGTCGCGACGTTGGCCGTTGCTCTTCTCCACTGGCGATGGGACTGTTGCCAGTTGCCGGGGTCGCGAAAATATGCTTTTCCGGCACATTTCAAGCGCCGGGCGCCGACTCAGCCTCAGATTTTGCGTTTGGTTTTCCGCGCGGGGTTTTACGAGCGCTGGTGTCGTAAATTTCGCCGTCGAACGTTAATCACATGCACATATTTTTAGATGACTTACTTTCGCCGCGACGTGCAGTGCAGGGATCGGAAGAAGGCATCCTTCCTGTGTCCCTGGGCGGCGAAAATGGGCCCGCCGCAAGCTGGGGTGTTACAAAAGTTACGGCACCAGCCGGCAAATATACACGCCTTACTAATTAGCTCAAGTTTCCGAATGCGCCGAGTGCGCGCGCGCACTCACTGTTCGGTTCGAGTGTGTCGGAATTTTCCGACCGAACTCCACTCTCGCGCGCGTCTAAACAACAAAGAAGATGATGCGATAAGCGGTTTTGTGGTTTAAACAAGATTAAGAGAGTCTTAAAAGCTGTAGATTTTCCCTCGCTCATCGAGTTTCCACCGTTCGTTCCGCGTGGGGCTCAGGAGCAAACGGGGAAGCGAACTTAAGCTCCGTGGAAAAGTCGGGAAACCCAACCACTGCAACCGGGAAGTGAGCAATAGCTTATGCCGCTCCGATGCTGCCCAACTGCAGACCGGTAAGCCCGTCCGCTTGAGTGTTGCCGCCCTTTATCCGTTGCTACTACCAGAAGGCGTAGTTCGTGGATGGTGGAAAGCGAAGAAAAAAGTTTGTAGTTGTTTTCGGAAATTCGTGTCACGCTCGCGGGACGATGTCGTTGTAATTTTTCACCACCACCGGATGGTTCCCGGTGGTCACAGTTTGAAGCTTTTGTTTTACGATTGTTTACACAGGTTACGATTCGTGGATTGTGAAGCTTACGATTTCTTAATTTTATTGAGGTACTTTTTTCGATACTTCTTTTTTTGTCTATCTCCGCAGGAACGTTTCTTTCCACATGACATGAAACGAAAGGGACAGCAGATATTCGTTAAAGCTTCATGATGAAACGATCAAACTTTCTGACAATGATTTTAATTAAGACCGACAGCACACGGGCTCACGTTTGATGGCGCTGCAGCTCGTCCGCCGCACGAAGATGCTCTCTGCATTCCATTAATTGGTTTTCTTTGGAACGGCTGCCATTCTTCATGATCCCGTGACACCGCAATTAACGTTCACATAAAAATTCTACCCAGCGGCAATAAAACATGTGTATGTGATGTTGGCAAACGAGACGTCGCACACGAGCTAAGCTAAAGTAATATAGAACGCCAAGACAGGAGCCAAAACGTGCCAAGGATGTCGCAGACCGTTTCCTGCCGTTGAAATGAGCAAACGGGGACCATTTTTTCTCCCGCCAGCGAGCGTGTCTATCCATAATGAATAGTGGCGATAAAGTAAAAGTTCAGTTCAGTTTATTTGCTCGAATCGTTTATAATGCAGATCGTTCGAATGGAGGGAAAACCGAAGAATTAGTTTGTCCACCGACCAAACATCAAAAGCCTTTCGAATGCGGTGCTCAACTAAATTGGACCAAGGCGAACCGGAAGGCGGCCGTTGTCGCGTTTGGGGACGGCCCAATGTTCCCAGCCTCACCAGAGAGCAATTGTTCTTTTATCTGGCTGGAAATACATTTCCCGCAGGCGCCGTTGCCATTGCTTTGTTCGGCTGCTCGTAGGCCTCGCTTTTTCCTGGTGGAACAAAGCTTTCCCGCGCCACCCACCGAGGTTTCGGTTTGCCGTCGACAAGAGTTTACGAGCGGCCAACATTCTTGCGCTTCGTTCCGATGGCTGGGGAGTGGAGTGAAAAGTAACAACATTTTCACCGGCTCGTGTCTGTGTGTTTCCCAAAAATTGTATTCTAACTTTAACTAAAACCTATGCGCAAGAAAACTAACTAACGTGCGAGGCACGGAACAAAGCGGTAGGAAGAGAAGAAAAAAGATACTATCACAATCCTGTCCTTTCGGGGTGCGATGGTCGGGGTTTTATTTTTCCAACCAGGCGCCTTCCGGTAGCCGGTAGCCCGGGAACAAGCTTTTGCTCTTTGGTGACGCTTTTTCTTCCTCCGACTGCCGGTGTCGGCCGGTTGCTTGAGGCTAGCTTTTGGAGCGGTGTGTACAAATGTACATCGAAACGCTTCACCAACGCTGCTGCCCCGGCTGGATCGCGCTTACGAATGGTGAGATGGGTTCGCCAAAAAGGGGGGGACGGTTTGGTTTGTTTTCGGAAGTAAAGTCCGGAGTCCTCGCTGGAAGCCCGGAACCAGCCGGAACAGGAATCCGGTTGAAATGGAACCGGGCGTTTCACGTCCCGGTGCATGTTGACGTTTCGTGAACGCATTTCAGAGACGATTCTGCATGACGAGGGAAGCCCATAAAGGGGCGCACCGGCGCAGACTCTGCGCGCGGGTTGATATTCAAATTTGGTGCAGCACCGTGTGCAGCCGTGTGCCGCAGAGTAGCTTCGGGCGTGCCTCTTTCCGGGGTCGGGTGTCGATAGGGCCGGTACGGTTCGGCGGATGCTTTATGCACTTTGTCTCTCGGTCTCGGGCTTTGATGTGCGGCAGACGCTTTGACAGTTGGTGCCGGGTTTTGCATAAATTGAATAAAAATGTAATCAAAGTATTTTGGTGTTCGCCACCCCGCACCCAAGTTTGCATACTGCAAGCGGGCCGCGTGAGCGATTTTTCGGACGGGAACGGGAAGTGCATCCGTCGTTCGGTGCCTTTGCGGCAGACTATTTTCGATCGTGTTTCTAGCAGGACGAAACGCCCCCGCTACGGATAGGATAAGCGAATAATCAATCTGGAGCGCGGGTTGGAAAAATAAACCGCCCGAGTGATGCCGACGCTGCAGTTTGCGTCTTTCCGGTGCTTGTAGCGTAGCGCATTGTCCCAATTTCACGCCCGCTTTGACATCGGGACGCCGGGCGGCGACCGAAACTGTCGAATTTAAAAGAATTACGGCCTGTTTACTATGAGGCTCCTTTTCGAGCAATGCCGGCGGTGCCCCCCACGGGTAATGGAATTGGCGATCGATTTCCGATTTGTGCAAGCTGGCTCCTTCAGCTTTCGCTCCTTTATGATCGTTGGTTTGTGATCATTTAAAGTGCCATTTTGATTGCTTATGGTAGCTGTTTGTGATGGTGCACCCTTGGAGGGGGGATTGAGATAGTGGAGCCATATTATGGATGCAATTTTGTCAATGGATTCCATCATTTGACATATTATTTTTTATAGGAGTATGTGAACCTTGTGTCATACAAACGTAAGCAAAAGAGCTTCTGTTTTTAAAGGTATACGTGCATGAAAATAGAAAGGATTTTGAAATATTGGCTAGGTTTGACAATAGATGACCTCGGTTAGCAAAATTTCCTCGTTAGCTCCTAATTTGAGTTATCAAATTCCATTGCTTAAAACTGACAGCCAAATGGATTGAACATTCCTAACGTGCCAGTTTGGCTTTATTTGGCACCTAGAAGTTTTTTTTTACATTTGTTGATCATTGGGATGAAATTTTTCTAGACACATGTGACTGCTTGTAGAATATGTTCAATTTTGTAAAAAAATTGTTAAAAATTCAAAAATGGTTGAACATTTTAGACCCTTTTGAGGGGAACATTTTAAAATGCTTTTAACAGTAAAACAAATTTGATATCATATTTTATTTGATAATGTTACTTTTTAATATTGAATACAATATTAATTTATTAGGAGTTTAAACAAGTTCGTGCGGTCTCAGTACAACTGTCGGTAATCAATCAAATTTTATATTTGAGCTATCTGGCAATACTGCCATTTTGAAGTATCATCTTCAGGCTCTCTTTTCCCCTAGCTGTCATTTTTCTGAAGTGTTAACAAAGTAGTTTCGGCAAGCTTCTAAAATGGTGACGTTCGTGCCAGATAAAGCGTTTTTGCGGGGAGTTTTCCTTCATTATTTTTGCATGAGTGAAACGGTGAAGTCATAGAATATGAGTGAAAGTGTATGGTGACCATGCTCTTTTGGAAAGAACGTGTCCAAAGTGGTTTTCACGTTTTAAAAACGAGAATTTTGCTTTAGAGGCTGAATATGAATGGCGCGAAGATCATGTTGTCCATTTGGTGGGATCAGCTGGGTGTGGTGTATTACGAGCTACTACAACAGAACCAAACGATCACATGAGATGTCTACAGACGACAGCTGATGCGTTTGAGCCAATCATTAAAAAAAACGACCGCGATACGCCGAAAGACAAAAAAAAACATGACAAAATCATTTTGCTGCATGATAATTCTCGACCATATGTCCGAAGAAGAACCTTTTTTGCGAAGGTGTCCGTAATTTGCCACAAAGATGGGAAAAGTCATAATAAACGATGGAAAATACTTTGAAGATTGAAAAAGTTACTATTTTTTTTAAAATAAATCTTTGAATTTCGCTAAAAAACCGCACGAACTTATTTATACTCCTGATATAATCTAGGCTTTTTTTTATAAGAACCAGCAAGTGATTCTTTACTTTTCATCTATTGATTGATTAATTTTAATAAAAAATCAGTAAGATCGAGGGTGAATGTTTGTAGTTCAGCAGTAATTAGTCGAAATTTTATCTATAGAACCAATTTCGGTTAGCGGTGAAATGTACTGGGTCAACTAATTAGGCAATATAAATTTTCACAACGCACACATACACAACTCTCTGTCATTTTCGGTTGAAATAAATACTGCGAATTGAATACTGTCCTCCGCCGGACCGCCGGAAGGGTGTATGATTTATTAATTTTGTGAATATTTAATCAATTTTCACTCACCGTCCCGCAGACGGATTCTCCCCGGGTCTAGCCGTGAAAAATGTTTGATGTGGTCCGCGTCCGCATGCACCTATCGGCGGCAGTATTGCCAAACGAAACGTATTAAAATAAAACCCACAGGGTGCAATTAAACTCGACATGCAGAATGGCAGAAAAGTGGTAACAGGAGCTGACTTCGTCAAGCACAAGTAAATGGGACAAAAAGGGTGGGAAAAAGCGCGGCTGAGATCTGCAGCAACCCACTCGTATGCAACGGATGGTACGGTGATGCAGCGAGCATATGCGCACAATCGCGACCCTGCAGCCCCCTCCGTTCGGTTGCAACATTAATGATTTGTTTATCCACATTTCGTCCGCATCAATGCACCTGAATCGAAGCCCCGAGGATGCCGGGTCAGAACGGCTTAAACGGCAGCTGGAGGTGACCCGTGTGCCATATGAATGTTTAATGCGTTCGTGATACGGACGCGAACGTTTAAACTGTGCGGACAGCAGCTGTCCGGAATCATGTGAACCCCCTGCATGCATCGAAGCCTGTCATTATTCTTTGCCTTGCGTGCATGCACACCGACGACACGGCTGCACAATCATTCTGCGCGATGTGTGTGAGGAGAGGGCAGGCACGACAATGACCATAAGCATTTGCAATTATGAATGTTTTATCTGTAAACAATAACGCTGATGCGCTTACCGGGTGGACGGGCGGGGTGAGCGCATGCAGTTGCTCCCATGCGTTCGCGTCATAATCGCAGAACGAGCGGATCGGAAATTGACAACTAATTTGGCCGAAACCGGCCAGGTCACTAGCCACGGCGCGGTGCGATGATTCTAATTAAACTTAATGAACCAAACCCGACCGCGGCAGTGTCGAAGCAATTAGTTCTACCATTCAGGTTTGACCGATTGATTCGCGCGAATCGCCCCGTACTCCGCGCATTATCTGTACGCACATTCTAATCACTCCGGTGGCAGAACGGGTGCAAACCAGCACGTGCGAAACGTAAAACTAACCGCTTCCGCTGCCGTTGCACGCGGTAAACGGTTTGCATAATTCGTGCGCGTGTGAATATCTGCAATTTGTTTGTATTTTATTTTTCTTCGGTTCGGTTTCATTTGCATGACATTTGAAATCGGAGCCATTTCTGGTGCATGCAGTACATGACCTCAAACAAGCATCCAGCTGTGGTTTGAATGGAACTGGAACGGTGAAGCGGCCAAAGGGGAGCCTGAATTCGTGACCAGAGATTTTTGGGCCCGCTCTCGAGAGTCCCCGGGTGACGCAACGTTTGCAAACCGATCAATTAGGCCAGCGTTTATTGTGCAAATTGATTTTTGAGCTAGTAATACAATTATACGAACATTGTGAACCGTGAAACACCTGGGACGTAAAGAAAATATTAAGCAAAAAATGATGATCAATTTTTGTTCTAGTTTTCGAATTATGATAGTCACGTTTGTTTATAGTTTTCACATTATGCTTGATAGAACAAGATTTTTGTTCTATTATATTCCATCGTTATATCCGTTGCGAACATATAATTTAATACTCCGCACCAAATGGAAGTAATTGTCGTCGTAAAACCTGGTGAATGAGATCAGAAACATGGAATAAGCCTTAGCTGGCCAAAACGTGTCGCATGTCGACGCTTGGCCTTGATAGAAATACGTTCTCGTACGCTGCACATAACATGAAACGCAGGTGAGTTTTATTTCCGTGTCGGCATCAAAACGGTTTTGCTGAGACAAATCGCCAGGTTTACAACACTATCCGAACATGAGGCACAAGGAGCTTGTGAAATGGTTGTGCTGTACGATCAAGTAGAATAGCTTATTAATACCATGTCCCTAGGTACGTTCAATTTGTGTTTCTATATATTTTACTTCGCAAATGTAGTCTTTCAACACGAAGTATTGTTTTGAAATATTTATTGAAATATATCAAAATGATGTGTTTATACGATTCATAATTCTCTAATAGAAAAGTAAACAAAAAAAACATGAAAACATGCTGTGATTGCTTAGAATTGACCTATATCCTGCTGAAAACAGAGTTTTACAAAAACTATTGCAGCCATATGCAGAATACATTGCTAAGAGGCAGTATATTTGTAGCCAGTGATTGTTGACAGAGTAGTTCATACATATTATCATCATTTCCATTGAATTTTCCTATCCTTTTTATTATAAAAATAGACATGCCTGAAATGGATGTAACTAGATGAAATAACTACCAGACGGTATGATGGTAGTTCACTATGTCAGCAAATATTTATCAGTATGAAATTACAAAACCAAACTATCTCATGACATGCCTCGTCCAGCCTCCATACACTCTGTCAATTGTTTCGTCTGCAACCCAAATGACAAACTTTTGGGGCGTTGAAAAATTGTTCACGCGTCTACGCCTCCCAGCGCCGTTTGACAATCTCATTACCATTGCGAGAAAATGGTTGACTTTGTCGCCACCGTGAACTCCCCGACGGTCCGTCACCCGCCGTCGACGTCAAAATTTTCAATTTCTGAAGGCACAGCCCCGGGGGCCGCCGCCAGTCCGAGTGCGGAGCGCCATCAGTTATCCGATTATCGTGTCCCGGCATCAGGACGACAGCCGGAACGGATGGATGCCGCCAGCGAGTCATCGAGTTATTACTGCGTCCGGCGTCGGCGAGCCATTTGTGCATGTTTATTTATGATTTGGGGCACATCAAAGGACACGTACGGCGGGAGGGTACCCGGCCGGGCCAGCCACAAGCGACGAGGCGTATTTGCGTCAGTGTGCGCTGCGTGTCCCGTGCCGCATCCGTTCGTCCCGTAGGCCTTCCGGATACGCATAAATATGCGGACAGCTTTCGATACGATGATGAATACGAGCCAGAAGGAGTGCTTTTCGATGTTCATATCAATAAAGCGCACAGGCTTGGGTGAGCAGCAGAGCACACGGTGGGCGAAATCATCGGTAGCCACCCCGGCGATGCTCCCGTTCGCACCGCACATGGCTCCCCCCCAGCCTACACACGCAGGAAACAACGGCTTCTACTCGGTAGGTCATTGATTTTGATGGACAACGCAGTGCCCGAGAGGGAAGCCTAGCAACCTGGGGGACTTTCCGGCTGCAATGACCCTCCCCGAAGCGGTAACCTCAACCACCGGGACGATAAATTACTGCCACGAGTTAACGTTCCGAAGATAGAGTTAGGATGGTTCATTTGTCATCGAAGGTGGCTCTCCGTTGTGAGTTCTTGCCGTTTCTCGCCGAACCCGAAACGGAACCAACGTGTGGCGCCTGTGGCCTGTGGGGGTAGACTGGGGTAGCAAATTGATAAATTGTAATAACTCCGGTTTCCGTTTTCCGTGACCAAACGCTCCGAAAACGATAGAAAGGACGAACGGAAGGTACGGCTTCGGCTTCCTTTGATCTGGAGCCTGGATGTGTGTAAGTGACTGCCGTACTAAGTGAAGTAGAACTAAGCAAATGAGCATTCGACTGCGTTCCTGTGCGTTATGTCTTGTGATCATTGGAATGCAATGTTGTTCGTTGTTGACGCGATGATGCAGAAAGTTGATTGCTTTTCATTTGTGCAATTTTCATTCCGGGCTGTGTCTATTGGAAATGTTGAAAAGCCCTGAATTCCTGACATAGTTATGGTATGGTTTTGATGCATCATGCTGTTACTTTGGAAGAATTGAAGTTTAAGAAATAATAATACCTATTATATTATGTTAACTTCAGCCCTAGTTGCTTACCGAAATACAGCTTTAATCCGGGTTCATTTCTTGTGGAGCTAAAACATTCGTACAAAGCATATTTACCGTCACTGACAATGTCATAATCGTATCCCCGGGGAACCTTTGGAGATAGCATTTTGTTTTGCTCTGCGTCGACACCCGTTGGATATGACTTCCAATAGATTGTGCTCGTTGATTCAAAGCGCTGCTGAGCATCGTTTGATCCGGACAAAAGACGTCCAGCTACGGCAGTGCCAGAGATAATCGTTTGGCTCTTGCTTTCCTGCTGCCGAGCAGCACGAAGAAATGCTGGAGTGCTAAGTAGTTTTCTTTATTATCGTTCACTTGTGCCGGCTGGCTTTTCTTTTCATCTCGGTTGGCACACAACACAAAGGTCGATTTTCTAGCCGGGATACCTTCCAGCGGGCGAAAATTGGCCCCGATGGAGCGAAAGGGTAACGGTGGGAACAAAAAAAAATGGAACAACTGAAGATAGGCCCGTTTTTTTTTGTTCCTGCTAAGCAAAATTGTCTTTCAAGTAAGTCACTCCAAGGGTTGGTTTGTAATTCACCTTTGTCCTTTTGTTGAATGGAATATTGGATTCAACTTCCTTGCCCCCATCTCGAGAGCCAGTCCACGATGGACCATTAATGGCCCCGGTACGTCCAAACGAGTCTAGAGGGGAAAAACTATTCAAAACACCGGTCAGAACAAAGTTATCGCGCTTCGGTGACACTTTCCGTACGTTTATGGTGCATTCCCCGGTTTGCACACACTACCCAGGCGCGTAATGGACGAATGGAGTCGAGTTAAGAGTGTCATAGCTACGAACAGCAGAATCCCGGCGCCGATTTGCCTTTAATGTTTTGACGTAACCTACTATGACTAGCCATCGGAAGTAGGTTGCTTGAAAAAGCTGTCTTTTTCTGCTTCCTTGCAGTGCAATCGTTGTAAATAACTCGCCTGCTCCAGGCATAATCCTCGGCATGCTCGCATTATTATTGGCAACAGGGGATGTATTCACTCACCCGTTCTCAGCTACGAACTCCATCCGCAACGTTTGCCTCACGATAAAATTGCCGCATTTGTTATTTGCGCAGTTCTCCGGTTCGGTTGAAGATGGCTTTAACAGCGTGTGAGACGATAATGTTTTCATCCATATATTTGCTGAGAATTGTTCTCGCAGTTGTTGCCCATTTCTCACACACACACACATACAGTCGTAGTGAAGCGATATTTCCCAATGGAGCATGAAGTATGGACCTCACCAAGTGTGTGAGAAGAAAGAAGTTTCCTTAGCATAAACCATTTTGTGGGCTGATCGGAGTTAATCGAAGATTTCTTTCTTCGCTGGAATCGAAGTTCCGGAGTTCCGGACGTCGCCGAGAGGAGGTATCAGGCATCGTAATGAGGCTCGGTTGAGAACGTTCTCAATTTTCGATTTCTTCGCTTTGTCCCAAGAGACTAGCGTTACAGGGGAATTCAGACGAAGTTTTGTTGAACACCAGGCACCGGCATGCATCCGAGACGCCCTGCCTTCATCGTCGCCGTCGTCGTCGTCAATCTCCTATCCTTGCCTAGCCTAGCCTCACTGCCACCGCCACCGGTTAATCAACTCTATCGTTTCCGTTTGTCAGTGTTCCGCTTTTGCTTTGCGGGGGGGTTTTGCGCTAACTCCGAGCAGAAAAGTAAGCAATAGACATCCACCGGATCCGTTTGTGTTGCCGTTACCACCTCGTGGCTCTCATCATCGTGCACGACTTTGTGTGTCAACATTCTGCGAATTGGAACTGAGAGTGGTTTTTTTTTTCGTCGTCGTCATCATCGTTGCTTTCGTTTGCCTCCAGTGAGGCTGAGCAAACGTTTGTTTTCCGTTGTCAGAAATCTCGGATCTCGGTGAAATTGACAGTCTTATCAGGTTTCGATGCGTGTCGGCGGCAGCAAATCGTTTGATTAGTGGCAGACAGTGGCAGGATGCGGCTATCGATACGTCTGGAACACAAGACGATTACGGGAAGGGTGCATGGCGCGACGAGATAGAAAAACAGAGAAAGGAACAGTTTTGTGGTGTCTTTTTCCCAACGATGCATAATTTATTTTTATTAAATGCAGCTAGTGTAGCTAGTCGCTTCCTCATCCATATTTGTTCACATAGTGTAACTTTTGCTTTCGTAAGATGCTGTATTGTTCAATTTTGCTATATTTCGTTTGTGTTTTTCGTGAAACGTGATCTGCCGTTGCTTAGACAGTTTCGTTTCCGTTTGATGAAGCTGAGTGTGGAATACATCTCGAACACACCAACCCATCAATTCACGCCACGATCAACGCCGATCGGTTTCCAGCAACGATGAACCACTTCTGCGAGATTTCCGTGCGTTCACGCGGTGGAAGCCGGCAAATGCAAATTACCACAAAGTAATCATTAATGCTAATTATCAATTCATATGCCAACGCACGCACACCGCTGCGAACCGTGTGCGTTCTTACATCAATCATCCGTCTTACATCAATCAACAATGGGCTTTGCGTGCCAATAGGCTCTCTGTGCTGCGTGCTGCGCAGAGGGCTCCGAAAAACTGATGCGCTCTAAAACATTGGGCGAAAGTTTACCTCCATTTGGGTGTTGAATAAAACACATCGTGCAGAACGCGTGTTGCGAGCGTTGGGAAATTCGTTCGGGGACGTGTCGTAAAAAACGACTTTCATTATTTTGGATCATGTTTCTGAAACTGTTGAAAGATTAATTATTGCTGTGTCGTAATAGTGTTCAAATCAAGATTATGATTTTGTACAACATATTGAAGTTTATAAAAATGTTGAAACCTACATATGATGTGGTTAACAATGTGAAGAAAATATGTATATGAAAAAATTATGTAAATAGATAATTATAGAAGAATGTTCTAGATAGTGCTGCTCAACCAAGGTTGCCGTGATACATTTATCCTACAGCTGCTATTATTATTTTTCGTTAGATATGTTTTCAAATGTTTTAGATACTGTTTACCTGGTCCAAGCTTGTCAAACTAGCTGATCCAAGTTTCTATAAATACATACAAGCACAATTTCTAAAAACTACGCTTATTTGGCACAAATCCTACTATGATTCCGACTCCATATGACCTATAAAATGGGACATTCCTGTCTAAAATCAACGTAATTTCCTGGTAACGCTGACAATTTAGCTCTAGATTCAATAGTAGATATGAAAGGTGCGGAAGTTTTTCAAGGTCACTGTCAAAAACCAACAGAATTACACAATTGTTCTGCAAATAATCATAGAAAATGTTTAAAATAGTTTTGAGAAATGTTACCATCATTTATAATCTGTACTGAGCACCTTATTTTGACCAGCATGATGCACTGAGTCGACTAGCTATAGGATATTTAAGTGAAACATAGTATATTTAAGTAAATTTAAGACGCTAGTTAATATCGGATGAAGACTTCATCGGTTACTGCTCCTCCTGCACTGCTTGACACGGTCGCCCGCCTACACACCTGTCGATCAAACCAAATTGGTTGCACCACTATCTCTGGTTTTACATTCCCACAGGACTTCAATCTTGCCGGCGTGTTACGCATCGCACTAACCGAGCTATGTCCACATGTCACCGTACGTCCGGAGGCGTCCGTTTGGACACGGCTATCCGCCCCAAAACCGACCAACCCATTCCAACTTATGCTGCTAGCTTAGAACGACCCACGTAACACACAGCTCGGTTTGCAGCTCTGGTGTGGAAGATAATATTTGCAACGCTTGATATTATTGCCACAACATCCGATTCACATCTCCACCCTCCCCGGGTGGCTCCGGTGGTGCGAAAACGTATCTAATGCACTTTGCAAACAGTGTTGTGGTACCCGCACTGCAACACCGTTTCCACCGGAAACAGCGGAAGTACTGCCGCACTCATTAGCCAATAGTTGTACAATAATTGTTTTGTATAGCCCATCCCACCAATACCACAGCCCGGTCCGCAGCCACCCAATGAAACGCACAAACGGCTCTGCTCTGGTTCCGAGGTGTTGCTGCCTTCTGCGTGCTTAAACTCGCGCGCCTGCAGGGTATGCAAGCGAGCATGAACGTAAACGTGAGTTGCGGTTAGGTCGCGTTGTGCAGTGGCCGTCCTGTGCCCGGTGTTCAATTTAACGACACGTTTTCCAATCGACTTGCTGTCACGATTTTACGGCATGGAATCGTTCCGACCATTCCGGGAACCGTTCCGAGACCTGATTCGTTTCGGCCCGGCGTATCCCATGGGAGGTAATTTTTCACCGAGCTGTCATTTGTCTAATCGCGTACTTTTTCTTAAGTAAAGTTTAATTCCCGCGTACTGACGCATCCGTGCCGTACCTGCACGTATGAGCCATTGCACTGCAAAGGTCGATGAAATCGGTGGGAATGAAGGAACTGTTTTAAGTTTACTATCTAAAGTGCACAGAAAGCTACTTCACAAAATTTCCACCCTCAAATATCCGACGGTAAAAACCTATCGACATTAAGTCCGCTTAAACAATCGTCTTTTGCCTCCATAAGCATCCCTCCCGGAGATTAAAACTGTGCAGAGCGCCGAGCTGTACGTAGGAGCGACTGCCTGTAGCTACAGGGCTGGCCTTATGGTAAAAGTTACCGCACGTGACGTGGTTGTAGAATCGGAGAGCATCCCACGATCGAACACAACTGCAAGCGTATCCGACAGCCCGATCCGAAGCCGCAACAGCAGCAGAAGCAGCAGGATGCTTGCCACATGAGCCCGAAGTCGATGTCGGATGCCTCCGTGTGCACCGCAAACGTCACCGGGACACACTTTTGGGGATTAAATTTAAGGATCAATTCATTTCGTGTGTCTTAAATTTACCTCTCACATAATAAATCACAATGCTCCCCGGTGGAGGTGCGGCGGCCATCTCACGTGGCCTTCTGTCACATACCTGTGCGGGAGTGGACAGGTTACGGTAGCTGGTTGACTTTTTCATTGGCTTCTGAGCGCTTCCTTGGGGAGATTGGGTGGCTGTGACAGTGTTTTTGTCTCTTTCGATTTTCGGTGCGGTTTACGGGAAACTCTATCGGCACGCCGGTGTGTTCCGTGGGGGGGGGGGATGAGGTAGGTGCATGTTAAGGAGTCGGTTCCGAGTTCTGATTCATGAGATGTAAACCACAATCGTCTCGCTTGTTACGTTTATTAAGCGTATATTCATGAGAACGGGCTTGCTGTACGCAGGGTTGGTTTTGGAAAATTTATCCCATTTAACTTAGTGGTACCAGCAGCACAGGTACCTAACTCATCTCCCACCAGGCTCGCAAGGGGCTTTACTCTGAAACCCACGCCCTCCATTTCGAGCCTTTGTGCACGGAAAGGAACGTCCTTTCGACACACGATGCCTCCTTTTTTCATTTGTAGTTTCATTTCGAATCGGTGCTGGGGGGGTGTTGACGCACACAGTCCCGCTGACCACGCCGGCACGTTTCTGTGGGTGGAAAGTTGTCCATTCGCTTTCTATTACCATTCCGCCGCAGATTGGATGGAGACACCGAAACGATATTGCTGTTCGTGGTTTCCGTTCGCCGGATGCCGGCTCGGCGCAACAGCCTCCGGGCCGGGCCTAGCGGTCAACAAGATTTTTCCGCAGAAATTTCCACCGTGGGCTTAATCTTGACACAATAAAATTTAGATTAGAAACGAAACAAACGTTTGGACATTTCTGTGGGTGTGGGTGTGTGCGAGAACGAGCACGAATCGAATTAGTGACTTCGCTTGTGTGATTTCATTCAGGAGCCATGTCTTTGTTCGGCAGCGCGAAAGAACTATTTTTGGACCACGTTTGGCTTGATTAAGACATGTTGATCCGCCGCTCGTGAGAAAAGGTTCCCTTCTTTTATTTCATTATCGATTCTTATGTCCATCGATACACGGATGTGGGTAGGCGCAAGCTTTTTTCACCTGTAATGACGTGTATACACGAAACACGAACACGCCTCCGAAAACGGAGCCGATCCGTAATGGATATTGATCGTGTGAAATGTGTCACATAAGCGCAAAAACGTAATGGTTCATAAAACATGTTTTGACACACCGAACGAGGCGTATGAAAACAACGTTTTTCTCGCTCCCTAGTCCGGTTGGTTTGGAGAGCGGAAAACAGACTAATAAAATAAGCTTAAACTACTGCTATATAGGACGGATGATTGCTGCAACATTATCAGCCGTTAACATGTTATGTGCCTACCGGAAGTCAACTTCTTTGTGCCAAATTAGTTTTCTATCCTTTTTCCCCCGCTCGTTTCGTCACTAGGCGCGTGTTTGTTTATGTCATCATTTTCCTACGTTTTTCTGCTGATGGTCAGTGTTCAGGAAGTTGTTGTCGGCGCGGGAAGAAATACACGCTCATAAGAAAAAACGGTTGTCATTTTTGGCTTGTTGACTTGAGGCGTGCATCGGTCGGTTTGGCATAGCATTTTCCTCGAACCAAGCTCATCCTTGTGCACCTGCTTCATGGCACCAGAACACACACACTGGAGAAGAAAAAGAAGAAAAAATGAATTTTTTCTCTTCTTATTTCGTTCCCCATTTCCATGGACAACGTCCGCTATTACGAGGCTGTTTCGGAGCTGCCGGTTTGGGAAGTTTATAAAACTTTTATAGAGCGCCGGCACCGGATAAGGAAGTGAGAAACGAAATGGAGTTATAGTTACGATCAAACAGCAGCCTATACTGAACCGTGCTAATGCCGGGATAAAACCGCACAAATCTTTATTAAACGAAGCGATGGGCTGGAATCGTACCCGTCCACGTTGTCGTTGTCACCTTTAACGCCCGGGAAATGTGACGCTTGCCAGACGCAAAAACCGCTCGGCCAGACGTTCGGTATCCGGATCCGGCCGGGAAGGCCAGCACTACGACGGCACAACCAGCGCATGTATATCATCCAATCCAATCTCGTTCGGTGGGAAGCCATCTGTAGTTCACCCCTGTGCAAGAACCACACGCTACATTCCTCAGTGGATGTGGATGACTAAAACTTTGCCACGCTCGCCCTGATTGAAGCTGTCTAAAGCGGCTCGCTTGCGATAACAAGGTGTTTTCCGTGCTGCTGATGAGCCGCGCGAGGGACGCGAGGGCGTACCGGAAATGGAAGCGCGCCTCGAGCTCGATGCGACCAGCATGCATAAATTATGTCAAAAATGGTTTGCTTTCCCGCCGATACACCGTCGCAGAGACAACTCCCAGCGACCGGAGCGGGACGAGACAGCCGCATGATTTGATATTAACTAATTTAGAAAACGGATACCGCTGCCGTGGCGGATCACAGTGGTCCAGCGCAGGGTAAAGGGCGAACAATGTGTTCGCGCAATTGTGCAATTTTTTATACTAATTTAATTTTGTTTTTAATCAACATGCTTGTCCGTTTTAATATTTTTGGAAAATCCATGCTTTATCGATAATTCAGAGATTTGTTGTGATAAATTACGAGAAGAAAAACTCATTTCCCAAAAATAAATAGGATGAAAGGAAGGAAATAACCGACGTAACAAAAAGTCCCAAATTTTCATTCATCTTAAAATTTTGATTATACTTTGTGTAAGTTTATAAAAATTTTTTCCAATGAAGTTTTTTGCTTCTTATAACTGTTTAGACGAAGAGTTGTAAAATCAGATCAAAACAAGAAAGTAGCAGGCAACTTGGAGACAATTTCAGACCTATTCTACTTTCAATAAATAGATAGTTATTTATTGAATTTATTATTTCAATAAATTTTTTCAAGTATTTTGATGTGTTAATCCACAACAAAGTATTCTTCCATCGAATGTCCGCTCTGGAACCGTCGTGCCCGGGGATGAATCGCGCGGCTGTTTGTTGTTTGTTGATATTTATCTCGGTTTCGATGCTCCAAAATCTGGAAGATTTATCCGTGACCGAGTGCAGATTTCGCTTACGTCCCCAAAACTCAATTACCGTGTGCCGTGCCGTCGTTGACGGTTACACACTTTAATTTCATGTGGCATTCCGTCGCTCGGCTCGGCAGTACCAGCTGTACATGACCCAAGACCAAGACTGTGCGCCCTTGGTGAAGACGGTTCCTCGTGTACCGAGCATTCCCGGTGGAGTATTGCGCTTCCGTACCGAATCCATTGAGTTGGGAGTCGAAAGTCGACATCGTCGTTACGTAAATCTGTTTTGTTTTGTCTATTTTCCAACAATTGTATGGAAGAAGTGAGAGAGATAGAGAGATATATATAGAGAGAGAGAGAGATAGAGAGAGAGAAAGAGAGAGAAAGAGACCGAAAGAGAGAGATAGAGAGAGAGAGAGAATAAAGTGAAATGCAACGAGAATTTGTTTGTGCGCCGTTCGGGTGTGTGCGCAAGCATCGAAACACAAACCCCATCCGGTCCCAGGGCTCGGAGAATCGAAGCCCCAAAACAACTTATACTAATTCAATAAAGTGCTCCGCCTCGTGGCGCATTAAACCACAAGACGTTTGTAAATATTTGAAGAAGAATTCCAATCGCACACATCGCAGCTCGCACTGTGAAAACGGAACGCTCGTACTACGTACTACGTTTCTGCCAGCAAGGATCTGTTTTCGCTGTCCTTCGCAGGCCCAGGAGTGGGTAATGCGAGAAGCTTTGTTCTTCTCGACCGCTCTCCCTCGGTCGCTCTTGCTCTCTCGCTCGCCTTGAAATCTAAGCAACTTTTTCAATTATGACAAATTTAACACCAACCTCAACGGGACGGGAAAACAATCAGGATACGGACGGAAAGGGTTTTGGCGAACCCGGACTTTCTTCCTTCCGAGAACGGACGGTTCCATCCTCTCGAACCCCGATCAATCGGGGTGCGTGGTGAAGCTTCCTGTTTCTCCGTTCCCGGAAGTTAAAGATGCCACACCGGTCGAAGATGGGAGCGGTGACGGCTCGACGGCGGAACGTGCCGGAACGGGACGTCAATTGGAGGGTAAGTTCAAGCGAGATTCAAGCAGCGCAAACGGACGTACAACGCTATTATACCGATGCGATGTCCTTCTCGCAATCAATTCCCGTGCAATCGGTGTCATCTTACAGAAGTTGCATCAGTTGTGCCCTGCGAGGAAGTGATATATTGGAAAACTTTGATTTATAAATAGTATCAAAGCACACTTTGCTCTTCTTCGGACTTTGGATCAGCGAGCAGAGAGGATGTGTCTTTGGGGCCGGCAGCGCGGAGTGTTTTTGATCTGTCATTTATTGCCCCGAGCAGGAAATCGTTCTTTAGAGTGGGTAATTTAAGATCTAGTCGTGTTTGATTGGAGGGAGCTGATCGTGTCGGTGGGCAAACAATGAAAGCTTCGGGACGAAGTAAATGAAATAGTTGTCCTTCAACTCCTTTGAATTGGATTTCATTGGAATGAAATTGAAAGCTGTTATTTTTAACAAAGTCACTTCTTTGAAATAGAATCTATTTTAGTTGGTCAATGTTTTTCCAACATATTAGTAATGGTGTGAAAAAATTATTTCATCTAAATTCAAAGTTTTATTATTAAAGTAATATATAAAAATAATTAAAAAAGCATTACGATTTTCAATATAGTTCTATTAAACAATAAACAAATCAATAAACCATCTTTCACCAAACACTCGAACAACAACTTGCGAGTGTGTCGAACGCGGGTGCGCGCGAAGTTTCAAATTAAATGTCTGCTCGGTTATAAATTGCAATCGATAATTTCCATTAAACAATGCTATCATTTCCATGCATTTCCGTGCGGCACATCCCATAAACACAGCCGTGTTTCGTTTCCTGGGCGCCGGTTGAGAACGCGGGCACCACCTTCCGAAGCGTGCTACGTGCGAACGGAGCGCGACACTACTCCGGCAGAAAATTGCATGTTTTCACCGATCGTAAGTGGATGTTTTCGTTCCCCGTTCGGTTACGTATTACAGCTCCTTCCTACCGCGGCCGGTCGAGAACTAGGCGGTGTCGAAAACAACGGGCCAGAAGCTAGCTTTCTTCTCGTGTGGACCCAGCAGCGGAACAGGAAACAGGAACAATCCATTTATTCACTCGCTTCACCTGATCGTCGTGTGGCCTCCCCCCCCCCGGTTTCCCACAGCTGTAGGGAAGGATATCGCCCATAATGGATGTGCCACAGGCACAGGCCCCGCCACACAAAACCCATGCATGATTGAACGAGAAAATTGTTAGCTTTTTCCACAAGCAAGTGAAGAGGCAGCATGAAAAGAAAACGAATCATTTTTATCATTCATTACCGATGCCTCCGATGATCCGGCCTACCACGCTCCGGAAAAGGACACGGATCGCGAACGACGACGTGCATCCGTTTGAGGAGGACGACGACGATGACGACGATAATGATGAGGAACATGATTGGATGTTTAATATTTTCCGCTTACTTTCCTATTGCTCCTTTTTTGCGGTACTGCTTTGCGGGTGCTTGCGGAAAAACCCGGTGGAATGTTGATAGAGAAAGTTTTCCACGGCTCCAACGGGACGCGAGAAGCCTCCGGGAGATCGCCGTGCCTCGCAGACGGCGAGATGCGCCGCAAATACAAAATATAACAGATCGATCCAGACCAGCCCGTTCCAGCCTGCTCCCCTTTGAAGCATATCCCTTATCCGCCATCGACGTCTTCTCTGCCTGCTACAAGATTAAAGTCTTTGATATTAATCTGTCCGTGAGGCACGTCGATGCAAGGGGGCAGAGAAGAAGAAGACAAAAAAACGCGCAACCACTTCCCACAGCAAAATTTATGGCTCACGGGTTGGGTTCATCAAAGAACGGAGGAGATACTGCAGGAAGCGAAACAATCACTGCGCCTGGGTATGGCAATGCGCTCAAGCTGCCGGTACGACGAGTGGATTCGTCCGTTTGTACCTATTCCAGTGTTCCGAGAGGTGATTATTTTTCCTCTGCCTGTTTGACTTCCTTCGCTCCTCCGCCTGATACGATTACACGTCGTTCACTGTGGGGGGGAAAGACGATCCGGACGCTCCATCAATTGAATCTGCGGCATGGTATAGGTAGATCGATTTGTTGTAATAATAAGTGGAATGAGCAGTGAGTTAATCCGCTTACCTTACGCGCGCTAAACGTTTGCTTACACGAGCGCATTGAATACGAAACCAGGATATGGATGGGTATGGAGCATTATTCTTCAACTGCCCTTAAGTGAGGTATTATTGAGTGTGTTGCCTAACTTTTACGCCAACTTTTGCCAGATGCGGAATCGTACGAGTGGTTTGTTGTTTTCACGCTTTCCACTTAGCTGAAGCAGCAGCACCCGCGATCATTGATGGCGTGACCTTTTCAAGTTATTGATATGAAGTTGGCAGGCAGCGTGCCGACATCCTGGAAACGATACACCAACTCGCAGCCTAATCTTTCGCTAATCATGTTTGCGTGATGTTTCTATTTCTGTACCGAAGCAAAGTGGGTGCGTAGAAAAATCCCATCTCACTCTCGTTTGCATTTCGGGGAAAAAAAAGATTGCGATTGGCGAGAGGAGCCGCCATCTTGCGCCGAGACACACGACGCTACCGCCGTCACCCGCCAATGAGTGAATTGGCAATCAACCGCGACTTAACCACCACCTCCCCAGGATCTCGCGCCGTGTGCAGGGTATCAGTTTACCCGTGTCGCAAAACACCGTATCCCGGTGACATCCGTGCTACAACATTATCACTTCCAACATCGTCGTCTACCGACCTTCGTTCGTCGTGTTGTTGTTTGCTGTTGTCTTTGTAAAACGGATGAAGCCAGGCACAGCGTGCTCGGTGGGAGGACCACCTTTCGTGCCCACCTCGCCCGGGCCGTTATTAATGGTGCATGGAGATGTTTACATCGTCGTAATGGGCAACGTATGTAGGTGAGTGGTGTCGTTTACACGTGTGCACACGGTCGCAGGGTATGGTAGCAGCGCCATGTGTGAATTTCCATTTCATTTTCACCCCGTGTACCGTTCGCCGCTGGCATGCTGCTGTCTGGCACGGTGAACATGATACGAGAACGGCGAAGGAAAGTGCAAGCGATTCCCGTGATTCTGGTGTCTGCCGTCGCCGGGCTTTCTCCGTGCTCTGTCCTATCGATGTGTGCGTGTTTGATGCACTGTTGATTCTGTCCGGTGATTGAAACAAACACTGCACAAACAGTTTCCACCCGCACCGGAGACACCGGAGCTTTCCATGGTGATTGAACGTGGTGCATTGTTACTCGATGTACGCGTTTGCTAAAGATAGTTTGGGAAGGAGACAAGATGTTTTACTTCGAGAAAGGACAACTTCGAAGGTTCGAAGAAACACTGTCTGTAGTTTATTGTGTTATATTCATTTCAAAGAATGAGCTCCAAATGATTTGGCTCAAATAACTAAACTTACAAATTGCTGCTCTGCTCTGTAGGATTATATTATAATATGTGAAAGCAATTGTATAATTTGAGCGATAAATTGTTCAGTTCGTACAAAACACCGTGCGTCTCCATCAACATGAAAAATTTAAATGATAATAATTTTCTCGCTCTCTGTTTTGACTATAGATCTCAACAGAATATTTCATATCCATTTTAAATACTTTTACATTCGATAAGCTTGAACAAGAAACTATTATCTGTCAGCAAAAACATATTTTACAGCTGTTAAAGCAGTTCACTGTTCCATCCCATTGAGAAGCGTATTTTTCCCACTCCGAAAAAAGTTTTTTTCCCATCCAGCAAAAATACACATTAATCATAATAATCGCACATCATCACACCGGCCTCCCTAAAACACCTTTCCACGCAAGGCAGCACAAAAAACACACGCCGAATTTGTATCCAAAACTACTCGTCGACATGATTTAATTCACTCCGATCATCGTCCAAGCGAGAAAAAGTAATTTAAATTAAAATAATGAACTACGAGATCTCCGACCGCTGTCAAACCGATAGCACGCAGCTAGCCCCGGCCGAGCCGGCCAGTGAATGTTCCGGCACGTCAACCAAAGGCGGGAAGGAGGCCGTGAAGTGGGCGGGATGCGGGAAAACACAAATCCTCGCCGGTGGAATGGACGAACTTTTCCACTTTGCGGCACACGTTAGCAGCGTTGGCAGCCCCTCGGTGCCCCTCACTTAGATTTTACAGCCCTCCGAAATGAATGTGCAAATTAACCTTGATTTCAATATTTACTTTCGGGGCTTGTCTTCCCTTTTCGAACCAGCTCCTACGTTTGTGGGAAATGGTGTATTCCAGCACCGCCGAACTCCGAAACGTCTTCATGCTCGTTTGCCTTCCCGCCCAGCGGAAGTTTTCACGAGTTTCGCACTTGCCCTGTCGCTGCAATGAGTATCTATATTTAGCATCTGCTAATGCTTTGGTCGCCATTCTTCGCCCTGGAAGGAGGTTTGCTCAGTGCTCCTTCGGTTTCGGGAGGACTTTGGTTGACGAAATTCTGCGGGACGAACCTTTCGACAATGACGGTGCTGATGCAGTTGCCTGCGGCAATCGTTGTCCTTTTAGCCGTCCCGGCGAACATCTTGAAGCGATACTCGTGAGCAACTTGAGACAATTCTATGAGTTCAGTTGCCGCTGGTTTTGTTTTCGTAATCCTTTTAGAAAGAGCAGAACTTTCTCTTATGGAAAGAAAAAACAACTTTTTCCCCCGTAATAAGCACCAGTTTCTCCATCAGTTAATAACCAACGCCGTTTTTTTGTTCTTGTGCTTTACTTTTCAGAAATCTCTCCTAATTGGACGTATTCCAGTGGCACAAATGACGGGTCCGATTAAACGGGGGTTGCTCTGGCAGCAGCGTGACCGACTGTTCTCTCGCTGGAAGGAAAGGTACGTAGTTATCGATACGTTGAGATTCGGAGGAAATTTAAACCAATGTACGCTAAATCCTGTGACCGATGTCACTTTCCGTTCTAAATCCTTCCACCGATCCCGTTCCGGTTCTTCATTTAATCACACCCGACGCCCTGCTTTTATGTAGCCCTGCCGTTGGGCATTAGCTTCCGATTTCACTCCGAGCGCGCTGTCATACGATACTAATGAGGGACGTTAACTTTGTCGCTTATTTCAGATACTTCATCCTAACACGTGATTATCTCAATTGTTTCAAACGAGCCACCGGATCCGCGTCGGAGAAGATTTCCGACATGGGACAGTTTATATTTAAGGTAAGCACGGACCGTTCCGAAGGCGGCAGCGCTTCGTATTTCAGTGTAACACGCCGAACGGGGGCGTGGATTTGAAACAATTCCCTGTAACGTACGACCATTCTGACCGTTTGGGGGTATCGTTGGGAAAATGGCCATACATTATGGCCACGGATGCAGCGTTGCTGCACAACAGCCGAGCACAGAATGCAACATCTCTAAAGGACGCTGGCACGAAACTTGCTCCTGTGTGTGTGTGTGTGTTTTACGCCCGGAGAAAGTCGTTTCGCAAGCTCGCATTGTTCGGTGCGCCGATAATTCCTGCCGGCAAATGCAAATTACATTGGCAAACTTTTCTACCTCACGAACGCTTCGTTTGTAAAGAACCATTATTTTCTTGCCCGTTCACTCGGCGGGCAACGCACAACCATATCCAACCATACGCGCTGGGACGCACGGCTAAATATTTGCTTAGCCGCGCGACGCTTCACGTGTGCAGTAAATCCGCACATTTTTCCTTACCGAACGCAGCCAGGAGTATGCAGCCAGGGTGCAAAAGCTGAATGCAAAAGAGCGCATTCCCGATGCAAATGCTTTCGGGAATGCGCTGATGCGTTGAATGGCATCTGTTTCCGAAAGCGTTCGCTTTGACGCACAATGCAAGCGAATACATTATCGCACCGTGGCAATAAAGCGCTTTTTTATCTTTCTATTTTATACTCTTTTTTAAGATATAATGTGGCGTTCTGATTTATTTATAACTCAAAAAATGTCCTAGTTTCTTTTTCTATCCACAACCCACAATATACAGAAAGCTACAAGAATGTTATGTTATAATACAATTTTTGTATAAAAATACTAAAATTCTTAAAACAAGTATTAAATTTAATAAATTTTAATATGAAAAACGATTCGTTGTAATTTTAATTCTTAAAAAAAAACTAGTCTAAAAAAATGAATTAATCGAAAAATCGTCATCCTGATTTTTGGTTTTATTATCATCATGGACTTCTCTCTTATTTCATCTTCTTTGTAGTAAAGACTTCAACAAGAAAATGTAAGACTGTAGAAACTTTATATATCTTTTTTTATTTATTTATTTATTTTCAAGTAATGTACATTGTGATGTTTTACTTTAGAATTGTCTGTAAAATATGAGTTGGAATTTCAATATCCAATTTTCTTCTTTAACACCACGACAGACTAGCACGCTGAAGTGCTCAAGTATTTTAAAAGTTATTGGGCAAACATACTTAAGCGATTGTTGTAAATTTAAAACCATTTCCACATAACTGAAGCAGCCTCTCATGTAATCAACTAAATTCCACCTCAATCGGTTCGTTCGCCAGAATATGGACCATAGTGCGTGCGCGCTGGCTCTTCCTTACTCGCTGCACGCATCAGAAGGATCTAACCGTACGCTTGACGCTGCCAGAAGAAGCGCCCTACCATTCCACTGCGCATTGCACGCAATCGTTCGACTGCCACGTTCGTCGTCGGCGCCTGTTATCCTTTGTGCTGATCGTTGTCGATTCCGTCACGGTAGTCGATCTGCGGTTGTGGACACCTCATCGAATCAATGCACCGGCGTGCGAAGAAGTGCATACGCCCGTACGCCGAACCCCGGCTCCAGCCTCGACGGAGGACGTGGGCGTGCGATGGGTTGGAAAAATTTCATTTTCGCACATTTTCACGAACGACGAGTTCCGGTGCCTCCTGTGTGTGCGGCTGCAAGAATCCGGCACCGGGGCATCCCGGGTACGTGTTGTGCTGCGAACCTGGCGGCTTTCGGCTTCGAAACCGGCCGACTGCTTCGCGCATATGTAAACACTATACGAGACGAGGGCCCCCATGCCTGCGAAGGGCATCGAAGAAGCTCATGCCAACGGGAATCCTGTGCGGCGGTTTCGAGGTGATGGTAAAGTGCCACTGCCTAGACGTCCTCGCTCGGTTAGCGATGTTGAGAAACGGCACAAAAAGAGCGGCGTGTTGTGTGTGTGGGCGACAAAAAAAAACGACTCCTCGTTTACTCCCCCCGGTCGGCAGGCGAGTGGAAATGCAATTAAGTGCGCTTTGCACTTGCAAAAATCAAATGTTTGTTCAATGGAGTGCATATAAATTGCTTTTAATTGATTCGCTGCGATACCATTGTGACGTACGCGCCGCGCTCGGAGGGCCGATGTGTCGTCGACTTTACCGTCGTCAAGTGGATACTACTCCACGTACAGTGCGACCGAAGAAGTCGCCCCTTTGCCGCGGCATGGGTTCAAGCGCTAAACCATTTAACGATAAGCTTCCAATCGTCGGACGGGCGAGACGGACAATGGGGCGCTCGAGCTGTAACGAGCGAACCAGGGGGAGGGCTTGAACTGGGATTAAACAATGCGACGCTCACCTGCTGTTCCGCAACGAACTCACCAGCAGATCAGCGACGCGAGTCGTACGACGGTACAGTCATCCCTTTTCCCTTTCCGACAATTAACTTCCGAGAAGTGGGAGACGCGACCAAACAGGATAAGGCTGCCCCCGGAGAAATGGGTGAAAAGCTGAAACTCAATCAACAAATCCAATGAACTCTCCGCGCAGCGGCCCAATATTTATATCCCGTTCGAAAGCGATATCGTTCGGTACGTCAAACACGTAGCGCCGGGGTTATTAACTTCCTCCCATTACTTCCGGTTGAGCAAATAGGGCACGCGCCAATCGTCGCGATTAATAAATCTTCGTAAAGGATTTTCTTTGTTCGTGGAATCGGGCGGGGAAAATGTGTACCCAATTCTCGTTGCCTCGTTGCGTTGTCTGATGGCGATTAACGTGAACTCTTCCGCGCTCTCCGTGGAAGATATGGATCATACGGATTGCGGAAATCCAATTCGAAACGTTTTGCCTTTACGACTGGAAGATGGTTTTTCTTCAGATTGTATTGTTGGGTTTTATGACGATCAATGAATTCAACAAAAATTAACTAAACATGTAATTTTTACATATTTCATAGTCAATTGTTTTGAGAGAGCCGAAAACAGGTTTCCATCACAATTTTTTTAAGCTAATTTTATGTTTTTATTTATTTGAACTGTTTGAAAGTTGTGACTCGATTTTATACATAGTTCTAAAACATATTTTTAGGGTCAATGTTTGACGTATTTGATGACTACTTTACCGTCTCAAGGACAGTATTTTGGTTGCATTTGCTTGAGTGTTAGGTTATGCACGCAGGAGTGACTACCCATGCTGCGGTTTATAGCTAAGTCAATAATCCCCACGAACGGCAGGTCTAGATCAAGTTGAAGTTCTTGTGCCAAGGAAGAAGTATCTTCAAAGCTATCATTCGTTTCAATTTTTGGTAGTTAAGCTGGACTTTCTATTCTACTGACTGTACTGTAGCGGATATAACTAAATTTAGGATATTAGTAGCGATTATTAATCCAGTTTAGTGCCGGGCTTTTGGTGCGACTCGGTGGTATAATTGATAATCCTAATATATCAGGAGTAACCAGTAAGTTAAGGATAGCCAAAAATGGTTACTTTATCTATACCTAAGCCTCGTTCGCAGGGCCAACGAAGAAAAAGAAATGAGCTAAATTATATAAAAAAATCTCTTGACAGTACCATCGAAAATCACACAAAAGTTGATGGGAAAAAAATCTGAGCAATTCATTTAGTACAACTAATATCATGTCCATTGGTAGGAATGATTACTCAGCTAGGGATATAATTAGGTCAAGGAATACGATAAATTGCAGATCTAGACCAACTTGAGGTAAGTTGTTGTGCCAATGATTAGCAGAACAATGTGTTTTTTCCATTTTTAATTCGTCATGTTCAAGTTCTAACAGAAGTAAATAATTTCTTCAGCTACGGGCACAAAAATGAATTGAATTCATTTTTAAATTAATTTCACTCGAAAGCACTAAGGATACAATCCTTCCCGGGAGCCCGAAGGCATTTGAAATCGGTCAATACCGCTCATTGCGGCCATCAATTGTTGCTTCCAGCGTGCTTTGGGTGGGAAAATTCAATTCCAGCCTAATTAATCGTACCATTAATTTGGCACCAAACAAGCGGCGCAAATGAGAGCATACCTGGGAAGAAAGGCTGGGTTGCAATCGATTCAAACCGGGAAAGCCCGCATTGTTTTGGGCCCGCTGTGGGGATAAATAGCGGTTCATTAGCTGGTCCGTTTGCTAACCCCGCTCGTTGGCGTTTTCCCATTCGCTCCCACAGATCAAACTAGTCGACGTGGAGAAGGTGGAGTGGCTGAACCGCCGGTCGTACAGCGCGATAGGCCTGCTTCTCGGCTCGCGAGAAGGGCGCGTCCTGTTGCGCAGCGACCAGGGCCTGGAGGACTGGTTCGAGCTGCTGGAGGAGTGCACGCTGAGCAGCAAGGAGCGGCGTCGTGCTCTTCGGCTCACGCAAGGGCCACGATCGCGCGCCTCGCTGGCGGCCCCGGTCTCGGCGGCCTCGCTGCAGAGCAACCACCTCGGGCTCGGCGGCACCTACTCGGGCGCGATCGAGGACTGGCTGATGTCGCGCCACCAGAAGCCCGGCAGCCAGCGCTTCAACCACATCCTGCTGTCCGACTCGGTGCCGGACCTGAGCTCGATCAACGAGAACGGCCTGTGCAGCGGGCTGCTGACGAACCATTCCACACCGAAGAAGGTGCCGAACGCGCGCCACAACCTGTCCGGCTCGAGCAACGGGTACAGCAGCCATAACGGCAGCCTCTACGGTGGGTTCCCGTACTCGCCGCTGAAGAAGCTGGCGGACAACTTCGTGAACGGCAACCACAGCTACACGCTGCACGACGATCTCGAGGAGGAGGTCGAGCTGCGGCGGGGCGGCCGCTACCGGGAGAACGACGATCTCTACAGACGACCGCTCGGTCCGGGGGGCAACGACAGCAGTCGTCATTCGTGTAAGTATTTCGTTAGTAGCCTGTTTGGGGATTGTACTGTTGATACTTCCCAGACAATCTTAAATCCTTTCGAACAAAATATGAGTAACGAGATATAATCAAGTACAAAGACTAAATAAAACATTAGAAAAGAAATAGCTGATAATTTTTATTTGAACCTCTCGCCTGGTGAGCTAAAAGTGCGAACCTATGCAGATCTTTCCTCAGTAGTGTGTTTCCCTCAATGAATGAAGTATTACGCAACATTACTAAAAAAAGCTTTCGTTTTCGCTTCACAGTCCTGACAGATTTAGACTATGCCGGATGCGACAGTGGCCTGGATACGCCACCCTCAACCCACCGTCCGTCGAGCTGCCGGGATAACATCTATTTCGCTTCCGCCTACGGCAACTCGCACGCCCACGGTTCCGGATTCCTCGGCAAGGACAAGACTACGGACACCGGCATCAGCTCGTCACGCGGCACGCTTGTCTCGCCGGCGAGCAGCATCCGCCACGGGTACGTCAACGTGCAGAACTTCAACGGCAACAGCGCGAACAACAACCATCTCAACAGCTACGGCTCACGGTAAGACACCGGCCGACCAAATCCGTCGTCAAGGTACAAGCTCTTAATTGTAACCCCATTGCTACTCTCACCGCGCAGCTACAGTGTGCAGGAGCAGAAGATCCTGCGCGCCCGCAACACCGAGGACAACAAGAACTCGATCCGTTCGGTGCGGGCCGAGTTCTTCGAGCAGAGCAAATACAACAGCGGCAACGGCGGCAGCGGTGCGAACGGCAACAACAACCACATCAACAACAATGGCGCCGGCCACCATCACCACTTCCATCCCAACCACCATCAGCACGTGGTGCAGCACCCGAATGCCATCGGCAGCAATGGCAACCTGCACCAGCAGCATCAACACTTCAACAACGGGCTGAACAACAATCACAACACCGGCAGCAACAACAACAACAACGGCAACGGCAATGGCGGCAGCAACCACAGCTACAGCAGCAGCAGCAACAACAACATCAACAACAACAACGGCAATGGCGGCAATGGGACGCTCAGCGAACGGGCGTCGGTCCCGGCCAACGGCAATGGGACCGGGTCGCAGCGGGATCGCTACCAGCAGCATCCGGCCCTGGCTGCCATCATCAACGAATCGCAGGGAATGAAATTCAGAGGTGAGAAAGCGGTTCGCAACAATGCTAAACGCGTCCAACAAAAAGTAAAGTTGAGGTAAAAGAGAAACAAAAAAAAACTGAACTTAATTTGACAACTTGCGCTATTCGTCGGAAGATCGGAAAATTTCTCTTTTTTAAATGTGTTTTCAAAGCTCAAATATTTCATTTGAGTTTTCAAGCTTTTACTTCACCTGCGGGTCGATTTCACTCGCTTTGAAAGCACATCATACACATAGTAGAACATATGGAACCTACTTGTTTTTTGCTCGATAATCCGCGGCGCATGGAAGCTAAAGAGTTGTGTAGTTAAAATAATGAAATTTTACACACAAATTCATCTCATTAACAAAAATATTTACATTATAAAATCATTTATTCAGAGCCATCACATCGTGTAAAATTGAAGTGATAAAACAAGTTGTCAACAGAGTTTATTAAAAAAGAACAAATTGAGGTATATTGAATCCGGCACAGTTAAGACATTTAATTTTAATTCGGTTTGTAAAACAACCAGGGTGTGAAAAATCATAGACAGGTACACTGACCGCTCATGAGTCATTCTATTGATCGTTCGATCGTAAAATCGGTGAAGCTTCAGTCTGATACTAACAAGCATTTGCGATCATAAAATCAACAGCTTAATCCATAATACAACGTTGTGAGATAACTTCAGGGTTTTAGCAGAATTTTACCATGAAAATACCTTCTGATATTGTAATCAAACTTGAACGACATAACGATCGCAAAATCGCAAAAGCTTTGA
Organism: Anopheles dirus; assembly: GCA_000349145.1. Lineage (NCBI taxonomy): Eukaryota > Metazoa > Arthropoda > Insecta > Diptera > Culicidae > Anopheles > Anopheles dirus. Next base: position 9,021,606 of record KB673090.1, on the reverse strand, counting down.
AACAAAAGGTAGCTAATTTTTTTTTTTTTACGAATGTAGGCCATGATGTGCTGTATAGAACTTTTACTATTATGGGCTCGAAACCTTCTTCTTCTTCTTCTTCTTCGTCTGTGTGGCTATGCTTAGGTTGATCTGGTGAATCCAGCTTCCTGGGCCTTCACCAGGTAATCCATAAGATAGAGCCACGAAATTAGAGACCGGCAGCTAAGGCCATATGTCCCGGCTCGAAACCTTCACGATAGACAACTTTCTGCCGATTGAACGATACCTTTTTAAACAATGCACCTTACCAATTGAAATGGCTATTAAAACATCAAATATTGTTTTTTTTTATTTTCCCTTTTCCAGATCGTTCCTACTCCGACTGTCAGCAGGCGCCACGTACCCGCCAGTGGACGAGCAACACACCGAGCCCGAAGCGCATCCCGTTCCTGGGAACTCCACCGACCAGAGTGTAATGTTGCTGCTCGATCGCTGCTGCCGCTGCTAACATTGTTCTGAATACACGTTCAATTAGTAGATGAAATCGCACTTGTTGTATAGAGATTGTGAAGCGTGTCCCGCGTAAGAAGATAGGAATACAACTCACGCACAATATGCTAACGTAGAGAAGAAACAAAAAAAACACACGACATCTCCCTCCCCGGCATATTCGTCTAGCCAGCGCGACAAGAAAGGAATGCAACGCACGGTGCAACGAAAAGAACGTCTGACGCTCCTTTGCTCTTAATTCACCATCGTCATCATCACCAGCATCCGCACCGACCTTGTCTTCTCTTTCTTCGTGCACGAAGATTATTTCTCGAGAGAAGATAACCCTACGCTCTCGTATAGACGAATGCTCGAACGCTACCGTTAGAATACCGGCAAGTGCCCGCGCGCACACACACACAAACGTATTCTATCCTTAGTTTCCTGTTTCTGGCACAGTTTTCCCGCGACTGTGGCTTACTCTCCGAAGCAAACACGAGCATCAGGCAGAACACACTGAAATAGGAGGAGGATCACGCGCTGCTTTCCGTTGCACCGTGCGTGTGATAACGCTTCCTTCAACAACGCAGAAGGCAGTGCTAGACGACTCGAAACGATCAATAGTCCAAATAGTAGCGATTAGTCACCGTGAGCCGAAACGATCCAGCGTCGGAGTGGGACTAGCATGTAGCTTCGCCACGCCAAACTGAATGTGAATGTTGTAGCGCGCACTGTAGCCACCAACTCAATGTGATTTAGCCGACTCGAAACTCGAAACATCCCCCATTTAGCGTTTTAGTGGCACAGCAGCACTTGGAGCTTTGTTTTAATCGTGTATGCGTAGCGCTCTCGCTGTACTTGGCTGTACGTGTTTTAAATGTGGAAGCTGTACACTAACGTAAGGCTTTCGCCAGTGTACGCAAGCGTTAGTGGATAAGATTTTTTGAAGTTAGCAAAATTTTGTACCGCGCCACCGCACCGTGCGTCGTGCGCCGGATGTTAGCAGATACTTGCCTAGGGAAACACCCAATACAGTACGTAATCGAAGCGTATAACGAACGTCGAACCCTTGCGGAAAGGTTCTATTACTAATCAAAGCATAGCATGATAAACACACTATACGAAAGAGAGAGAGAGAGGAGAAAAAACAGTTTTGCTTAGTCATTTTCTTTGAGCTCGCTTGCATCAGCTGCGTACACTATAGGGTACGGTTAGTAGAATAGTTTTTTTGTTTGTTTTAATTTAACGAAACGATTCGTAATAATGCGTGTTCGAACAAAATGCATCTAAGAAAATGAAATAAATCGATGGAAAAACATAGAAACCCAATGTTTTCTTATCCGGGCGCTTCAATCGCTTCGCGGTCTTGACCTGTTCCTACGAGTTGGGCCTGTTCGGCATCATTTTACTGATATGACCAGCTCACCGGAACCAGTGTGGTCCGTAAACGGCCCACAGACTTCTTCCTTTCGCTTTCCACTCATACCTTAAGCAACGAGGCTGATCTGATTCTCTTGGATCTTCTGCGTATCGGGTGAATCAGCGATAATTAGGAGAGCCGGATTATGACACGAGTATGAATCGTAAAGCTAGGATTTATTCAATCAGTATGGTTTTTGTTTGCTGTTCGACGAGAAAGAAAATAAAAACACCATCCTAAATCATCCAAGATACAGATACGGATTGGTGGTATACTAGATGTAGAGTACGTGCACGGAGGGTAAGTAAACATACAAAATAGGTGTGATATAAATTAAAATCGAACTCGTGCACGTGAATAGTAAGCACGGTGGGGAGGGCCTGACTACGCTGAAACTTCCGCTTTCGCCGGCTGCTCTGGGACGGGTTTCGGTTCGTCAGTCGCGGCCGCATGCCCATTAACGTGATTGTCTGCGGGCTGCTGCGTTTTCGTCACCTCCGCAGTAGGCTTTTCCTGCTCCTCGGTCCCATTATTCTCCACCTCGGCCGGTACGGGCAGGTTTGCTTCCTTCAGTGCCGCCAGGTAGGTGGCCCGTTCGGCCTGCAGCGTGCGGCACAGCTTCTGCAGCTGGGACAGCTGGCGGGTCATTTTGGTGAGCACCTTTTCGCGCTCGATCTGCTCGTCGAGCATCTTCTGCACGGTGGCGTTGCTCGTTTCCCAGCGCGACTTCCACGCCATCGTCTCCTTCTCGAGGGTTTTCATTTTCTTCGACATCTGCGGTGCAGAAAAGTACCACGGTCAGCCACACAGATCGTAAACTTAAATAAGAGAAACTACCTTCTTCATGTCCTCCTGGTATCCTTCGTAAATGCTTCTGCTTTTCTTCAGCGAGTCTTGGAACTCACCGTACTTGTCCGAGTACATGGTGACCTGGCCCCGTAAATGCGTCTCGACCGTCTGCAAATCGACCAGCTGCTTTTTCACCTTCTGCAGCTCGGTCACCAGCAGTATCTTCTCTCTGTAAGAGTAACACAGTTTGAAAATCGTTCGTCACCACCAAGAATATCTTCAACTTACGCAAGGTACTGCTCTTTCTGGTTATTTCCTTCCATCTGCACCTTGGCCAGTTTGGCATCGTTCAGCTGCGTTACCAATTCCATCTGTTTGTTCATCTTATCTATCTGCTGGTCGCGTAGTTCATACTGCTCGAGAATATGCTTGAACCTGCGCAGCAAGAAAAAACGAAAAGGAGGTTACTATTGTAAAGTTGCTGCGCGCCATTATCATCACTTCCGCGCGTACTTTTTCGCCATCTCCATGTTGTCTTCCTTCAGCTTCATGTTCTTGTCGTTGTTCTCGTTCATCACCGTCTGTATGTCGTTCAGCGACTGTTGGAACTTCTCCTGAGTTTGTTTGCGCTTCTCCTCCTCAAGCTGGAACTGTGCCAGGCTGTCGTCCTTGATCGTTTTGTTCTGACGCTGCAGCTCGCGGCACAGCCCTTCCAGCTTCGTCTTCGTCATGGCCATTTTGTCGTGCTCGAGGATGAGATTTTCCTTCTCACGCTTGAACGCGTCCAGCGTGCGATCGTACTGCTTGTGCAGCGCCACCAGCCGGCGGTTCTCCTTCTCCGAGTCGACCAGCCGCTTGTGCACGGCCGCATACTTCTCCTCCACCGTCATGCCGCTCAGCGCCTTCGACAGCTGTTCCTCGATCTTCGCCTCACGCTGTTTCTCCTCACGCAGCTGCTTCTTTGCCTCAGCATTATTCCGCGGTTCGCCACTGTTGCCCTGTCCGTCCATGTTGGGTTTGCTCGCGACGTCTGGTTAGAAAAAAAAACAGTAAATAGAGGTTTAGGGCGCACTGAGAGCGGAAGAAGACGATACTATTTAATCAATAACCCTGGAAACGGATTAACCACAAAATGACAAAACAACTGCTTCGTACCGATAGTAACAAGACAGTTTGCGTTTCATTCCACCTTGTCCTACCCACTGTACCTGTGTCGTACCCAAATGTTCAAGATACTGAGCAGATATCTTGTTAGAAAATCATTTCAACAACCTGAAGGACTACAAACCTGGTTTTAAAGGATCCGCACTAGTTAAGCCGACAATACTGTTGATTTATGCTTCCCGACGAGTCTGTATGTTACACTAATTTATACTTTTCTACGGTAGATTTTTACGAACATAGTGCTAACTTTTTATGATCGCTATACCAGTTTCCGTTTTCTGTGCACCATTGGCATGCTAGCGTTTGTTGGTAAACAAACACATTTTGACAGATTCTCTCCAAACCGAATGGTATGTTTATGGTATTAGTTTAAAAACTTCAAACGTCGCAAAATAGTGAGATGGAGTTCATTTTTCAATCCGAGCGTTTTTAAAACGCGGAAACAATGTTTTCTAGCGCAATCATCGGTTAAATAATGGTAAATGTTTTCATTCTACTGAAATAGAATGCCCACCAAAACTCAATACAAAAATATCACGAAAATGGTAGGCAATAAATTCGACGACCTTTTTGAAATCCATCAGCCCGGAAACGAACTCAGAATTTATCAGTACAAATAAATTTAAAACTTCATTCCCATCGATAATTACGATTATTTGGACACTACAAAAGGCAATAAAGATTCTTTGAACAAAGTTGATGACCCATTCATCTGATTTAAAAAAGTAACAAACTACTGCTTGTTTCATGCACATCCCACTTGTATAACAATTTTTCTTAAAAGAAAGTTTAAATATTTGTACAAACAATCTGTTTTCGTCACTTTCGCCGATTACTTTATTAGCTCAGTTTCCCTAAACATGCGATCTGTGTAGTAGTGCAATGGGATGAATTCACCACCACGCACGAAAGAAGCTGTACACGCGGTAATAATGGTTGCCGAAAAAATAATCTTAGATTCTGCTATAATTCTATTAATTTCAGAGTTTTCTGACAAAAAAACAGTAACCTTCGTCTCACCAATACTCACCTGCCATCGTGCGTTCGATCCAAGACACAAGTTATGCCGTTTTTCACAAGTTCTTTCACAATTTTCCGATCTATAATCTTTTCTCGCCCGTCCCGACACGATCGATCCGCAGTTCTTTACCGTGTCACGCACGCACGGCAACGTCAAGCCTCTGAAAAAGAGTGAGCTAGCAGAGCCGAGAACGCACGGCATGCTTAGGCCATGCTGGTGGCGCATTTCGGAAAACTCTCTCTCGTTTCGTCTCGTAAGTTAAAAATAGAAAACATCGCCAGGCGTGGGGTAAGACGGGCCAGATGCTGTTTTCCACCGTCACGACGAACGTTGCATGAATGAAAATTAATTTTCAAACTAAAATCATACAAAACATCACTGCAAACTGCATTTTCAAATCTCATTCCCATTTCACCAGCTCGTACGTGTGTGTTTTCATTACGGTTTCTTTTATTGTTTCATAAAAATTACCCTACTATATTGTAATATAGGCGAAATTTGACATAAACTGTGTTTGTGTAGTGGTTTGGATGCATTTCTGTATTTCTCTCACCCCCCAAAAACGAACAAGCCCGCGGGACCGGGGGAGTAGAGTCGTGGTATAGTTCAAGCCATCTTTTGCTTTTGGTAGATACGCCACTGTACTGTGCAAGCATGAGTTCTTGTACTGTGTGGTTTTTCGTTTGTTTTTATTTATCATTCTAGTTTCGTATTAGCCAGTCGACGGATAACTCCCAGCAAAAAGCCGCATTTCCGTATTAAAATATGCATGTTGCAGCGGGTGCACGCACACACACGCTACAGCAGACAAATAGTTTTCAAATAGAACCAATTACTCATACCAAGCCACCACAGCTTTTTGGGGGGAAAAGGGAAAACTGATGCTGGTCGAAAAGAACATGCTTTAATTGGCCCTTTTATCACGATTGTTGCCCTTTACAAACTCAAGTAGATTACGGAACTAATCTTACGCAACACATCCACATACCACAGATATTCCACAGATGGGACACAAGGGGGGAAACCAGAGATTGAAAAGGATAAGAATAACTAAAGAAAATGAGGGAGGAGATTCCTCCCGAAAGCAAACGGCGCGTTGCTTGTGTTTCAGGGATGCCGGAACAAAAAAAGACCCCCCAGGTAATACACTTCCAAAGGACGGCCGCTTACATGCTCAAGTATCCATGATTGGCAGCGACGTTGCGCCCCACCAGGTACGCGATCAGCATAATCACGATCAACGCGACCAGGGCGCATCCGACCGCAATCGGCACAATGTCGGGCGTATCGATGGCCTCGCAGTCCTTGGCGATCGAGAACGTGCTCTGCTTCTTTTTGTGGAACGCCTCCAGCTGCACCTTGGTGACCGTCACCGTCGGCGTACCGAGCCCGTCCGTGCTCGACGTCAGGTTCAGCATCTGCGCCTTGTTACAATGGTAGGACATATCCAGCGGCGTTTTGAACAACGTTTGGTTGTTGCTTAGTACAAGCTGCTGGAGCGCTGTAACAACAACAACAGGACGAGGATTACACGCGTGATAAGATTACGACGTTGTCACACACACAGACACTTACGCTTGGCGTTCGGGAACGAATCTCCAACGACCCACAGCTGCAGCTTCAAACCGTCCAGAGCGAACTCATGCTCGGTAGCGTTCATGGCGAAGTCGATCCGCAGCGAGCTGTAGTTGTTGCTCTGCTTGTCCATCGCCCAGCTCAGCTCGATATAGTTGGTCAGATTTTCGCACTGCCCCGACTTGACGATCGCATCCTTCGGCAGGTTGTACAGGACGTTCTGTGGCTTGTCCGCTGCGGTCGGTAGGAAGGGACAGCACGATCACATTAGCCTGTCTTAGTTGGTGGAGATTTATTTATCGGCCCTTTCACTTACCGGCATCCAAGTAGCTCAAATTGAACTGCATCGCCATTTGGGCAATGACGCAGGTTTGGTTGGTGGTCGTGTTGAAGAAGCTCCAGCTGCCCATGTCCGGTTCCGGTACGGGTTTCGGACCCGGTGCAACGGTGGTCGTGGATGGGGCCACGGTTGTGGTAGTCGGTGCTGGGGTGGTTGTCGGTTTGGGTGTAGTAGTAGTGGTTGTAGTCGTCGTCGTCGTCGTCGTCGTTGAGGTGGTGGCGGGAGTAGTTGTAGATGTTGTCGTTGGGACAGGTGGTGTCGTCACTGGATCAGTTGTTGTTTGAACTGGCTCAGTTGGGCTAACCTCCGATAGAACTGGAATGTACGAAAAGCACAATTAAAACGATGTTCAACTGAGCTTAGAAAGAGTCACGTAAACCTCAACGATCTCGCGAGCATGCTGATAAGCAAAACACACACTTGAATTGAACTTCTCTACAATGCTGTTCTTGTCACCATGTAAATTGTCCCATAGACGATTACAGAGTGGATTGTTTTTTGCACACATTCCATAGAGGTCAGTGGAAATTCGAATCATCTGAGATTAAAATATAGTCCGAGCGATAAACATTCGTGCGACAAGACATCTGTGTCGCGTACCAAAATTAATAGGCAAAACAGAGGGTTTAAGCGCTGAGTTAATTAAATTATAAAGCAGTTGATAAGCGCGACGAAACGGACCATCAACAGTAAACAGGAGAACTTATGTTCCCAGTGTGGAAGAGCCGGTTTCAAAGTTTATATAATTGCACAAACCAAACCACCACGATTGTTTACACAACCGATCAGCTTAGCTCAGCTAATTTGTAACATCACGGCTGGCCATACTTTTCTTCCAACACTTATCAAGCCTACCAGCGGTTGCGTTCTTTGTGTTTATGCAGCCACAAATAAGCGACATACTTTCTGACTCATCAGCGTAAGTGCATGTCAACACAGTCATACATGTATTCAAGATGGATTAGTGTGATGATCCGAAGCCTACGCTGCTCATATCCATACGCTCGCTTCAAAATGATATGGGCAAGAAACGCAATACAGTGGTACGCGCGACTGTATGAGTGAGTTTTATCATTTGCAGGCGTATTACGTACGAAATTACACGATATGAAGGCCCTTCGTTGGAGTTTTGCAGTACTCTTGATGCCAGTGCAAAAATCACGAAGAAAAAAAAACACTTGATGCCTTTTTCTTCCTAGTCGCTGCGTATTGTCAGCGCATACCAAACAAAAATCAGCTGACGCACACTTGTACACCGCAGTGCGTGCGAGAGTGTGCATGTTGCGTGCCGCAGTATGCCATTCGTCGATCATGACCTATTATCCACCATTTGTTTCGAGAATTGCTAGAGAAAATTGCTTCACCACGATGCAAACCAGAACGTCAAGCTCTCAAAGGACGACCGCTTCGAAAAATGGGCATAGCGGCTGCGGCGGCACAGCGCAAAACATTGTAGCATTATTGCTTTTCATGCAGCTGCCACAATCGACGGAGGCTTCACGGTTCCTTTGTTCTACCCAGCAGGCTTTGCGTTGCTAGGAGGGGAACGCTGGTGCCGCTGCTGTTCGTTTGCGCTGCACTATCATCGCGACTGATGAGATGCATACGGGCGATAATCATGGTAGCCATATTTACACCCAACCGCCCGAACACTACACAGAAGAAGCATATTTCAAGCTTCGCAGTTGAAGGGATTCTGCTTCGTGCGTATTGCGTATCGTCTGAGCACACCGTGTTTCAAGTTCCGCGTTCGATTACACAATTTCAATACGCTATCGATTCGCGTATTCGATGTGTTGCACCGAAACCTTCGCTGGAGCTCAAGCGAGGGGCGTTACTTACCATTGCCAATCGCAAATCCTAGCACCAGCAGCAGCGCGACGGAATTTCGTAGCGAATGCATTTTCCAGTTCTATTTCTCCGTCGAAGTATGGGCACTACTGTCCTGCTGCGCAACGCTGCGTTTGCTTCTAGCGCGATGAATCACGGCCAATGTACACGGCACTATCGCTGTGCGGGATGCAGAATCTGCTGTCTTTTGTCAGGCTACTTGTTCTATCCTGCCCAGTTAAACGGGAGGACCAGTCGCTTCTTATCAGCCGCGGAAGATGATTTCAACACGCACAACTCTCGGACTGGGTTCACAGAGTAATCAAATAAAAAAAACCTTCTATGCAGCCTGCGCACCCCCACACTGACGACCGATTGTTGACCACACTAACACTGCTGCAGCCATTTGTCAGCTGTCAGTCTCAGCTGTCGCATTGACGGCGCTGTTCGAAACGTCCGTTACTATCGCGAATCGATACGATTTTTTTTACGAAACCAATGGTCAGCGCAAGTCGATTCAGTGATGGAAATTCACAATAAATATGGATTCTGGCAAGAAAAACCTATTCAGTTACGTCGGCATAAATAAGTTTAACCAGCAACAAGCCGGCAAGCATGACTAACTGACCGTCACGTAAACAAACAAATATAGATAACTTAGAACTGGGTGGCCCGAGTTTGTGATTAGGTGTGCCCACTTCGCGGTTAGATGTTACAAATTCATGTAACTCTGTGCACTATTAAAGGATGAATGAAAAAATCTGTCCCACTTTTGTCCGTCGCAACAGGTTTGCCAAGTTGTAAAGTTTCTTCAGGCTAAATTATGAGCTGCCTTAACTAGTCTTAGCAAAAAAAAAAAATCAACATTTGGTATGTTTTTCACTCAAACTATTGACTTCTGATGATGCTTCATAAACGAAAGTAAAAAACAAAAAAGAAAAGCTGAATTAATTGTATGCAATGCGGAAACGCTCGAATAAGAATGGTAGACAATAAATGCCTAGGTACGCTAGCTTGCATCAAAATAACTTAGTTAAAATGATATTTGCGATGACAACTAAAATGTAGGAACAAAAATATCGCGAGTAATTTAACTTTAAAAGCGGACACAATACATATTTTAGCAACATTTTTTTTCAACTGAGCAAATTTTTGCTTCAGCCCTTACAGCGTGTCTCTGAATTAAGTTCTCTATTATTGTAACAACTTTTCTTTTGCTACTCCCCGTACAACGATAGCAAAGACAACGATAAACAAATGAAATGAGTTCACAATGATCATCAGAATTACATTGCTCAATTTATTATATGTACGGGAAAACAGGATCAGTACCACGTGCATCATAGCTTGGTTCCATGTGGTCAGTTTCCTTCTACCAGTCGTTGGTGAAAGGACTGGAATAATAATTATTGTCATGCTTTCTTCAATACTTTCCTGCATGTGCAGCATGAGTTCGTACTTTTTTTTAGTCAAGAAGAACGTTCAATGCTTTCAACCGGTTCGTTCGAAAACATTGATTTTATGGCATGTTTCATTTCTGGTTACGAATTCTAGATTGCAGCATTGCTCCAGCCTTACGGAGATGTAGGCCAGAGAAAAGCTTTATAAGACCGGCGCAAAACATTCGGCATATCATTTTAGTTTAACAGTCCAATGAGCAAAGTGTGGTAAAACCATGCAGGTTACGGTTACAGTGATTTTGGTGACCATATTTTCGGGCCAGGTTTTCTCAGATGTGCACACGTTGGGTGAATACGATACAGATTTAGTTATGTGCTACTACAACAAAATATTCGCTGGTTCTCCTAACCAAGAAGTAGTGGAAATAAAACAGGTACACATTTATAAACGTGATAGTGGATTACAAATGTTCAAATACAGTGTCAAACCCCGATCATGAAAAACCTTGTCGAGATTCCATTAAAAGAAATCTAGATTCGATGGCAAAAGTGCAGTAATCTACGAGCAGTAAACAAGAGCACGTGCGAACAGTTATCATGTCATAAGCATTTGAAATTAAAATGAACCATCGATTTAATTTATTAGCTGTGTTTTGTTGACTAGATCACACATTACAGATGTTTCGGAATTAATTTATTTACGTACTTTATTTTATACCTTAAAGAATCTTTTGTTTTTGCAACATGAGTGTCTCATAGCGCCACAACTAGCAAGCATGCTTACATGTCAAATAAGTTTTATAAAATTAAATTGCATAATATGTTTAAAGTATACATTTAATAAAGTACACACCGCTCAACGAAACATTCAATCAATCTTTTACAACATTCTATTATCAACACTTATGGGAACTAACAATGCGATAAGCTGAAAACTATAATATTAAAAATAAAGAAACATGTTTCGTTACCACTTAGTGAGTCTGTATTATGTTTCTTGTTACAGGATACATCGAAATCGTTCGCGTTTTTGTTAATTTTCGTGCCTGGTGAATCGACAACTGCGGAAATATCAGGAATATTAGGCATATCTGATATCCAGATTCGAATAAGAGATAAAATAACAAGACGGATTCGAACGGGAGCAGAAGTATTCGGGTATTGCAAAGTTTGTATTCAAGAAACAAATGCGGCACAAACGAACGTAGCAGATACAGCAACGGCAAGCGTTTTTATGGAAATATCCCCGTACTCTGAAAATGAGACTGAAATGTCTTCCAGTAAAGCTACTATCACTACACCCAGTGAAGGATCCATCGGAACATCTCCGTCCTATGAGGCAACGACTGGAATGCCAGTCAGCGAAGCAGCAACCACAATGCCCAG
>KB673090.1:8926738-8994714 GCA_000349145.1 Anopheles dirus | reverse complement strand
GACCGTCATCGACAATAACGCTTCCCACTGTGTCAACACCAACGACTTCAAGAACGCCACCATCTACTCCTTCAACAACACATTCTACCACAATGTCTACGCCATCTACAACCGAATCTACGAGACCGTCATCAACAATAACTCTTCCCACTGTGTGGACGCCCACAACTCCAAGAACGCCACCATCTACTCCTTCAACAACACACTCAACCACCATGTCTACGCCATCTACGAGACCGCCAGCCACAATAGTTCTTCCCACTGTGACGACACGAATTCCTGGAACACCACCATCCATTCCCTCAACAACATCACGAGGACTTTCATCTACAACAACAAGCAGTTCGTATAAAACTACAGATCCGTATTCCTCTGACCTTGGATCACCTGCATCAATATTAGAAGTGGCTACGGCTTCTTCTTCGAACCCATCAGAACTACCGTCTGATTCTTCGAGCTCCGCACCTCAGGTTACGGTTACGTTGGCCTCAAATAGTCCTCTCATTTCCCCCGTTGGCTCATCTTTTATTGCCAATGCCAACTCAAACAACGCACTTCCACCAAGTGATGCACCAACTCCTTTGCAAAGACCACAGAAACCGCAAATCGTTATTCCGTTCTTATTTGCCAAACCTCCTTCAACGAATCAGCAAAACATGAGATACCATTTGTATGGCATTAAGAACGACAAAAACCAAAATCACAATGTTCGTTGGCTTCTACGATTGAAGTGACGAAACAATAGTCATGAATATGATCTATTATCACTTTGATTTATCATAGTGATCTGTTTCATCTTCACCTTTTAGCTCTCTGTTTGAATATATAATGAAGGCCCAATCAAATGTTTAATTAACTTTAAAATAAAACATTATTTGTTTTTTCTTCGAGATATATGGAAGCTTAAGTAGAGAGAAATGTCATAATGAAGTAGATACTAATACAGATGTCGTCACTGATTTTTTTATATTTGTTTCCCAATACCTAGTCATTTAGCACAACCTTTTGTAAAAAGAACTAGCAAAATAACCTATGGAACGATTATTTCGGCTATTTGTTTCAGTTGTTCTACTGTTATTTTAACTTATTCTGTCAGATTATTCTAGAATGAACTCATAAAACTAATAAAAAGCAACTAAAATGAGATTTAAATTCATATTATTTATAACCACAAAAAACACAACGTTTGAGCAAACATTCACGACAATTTCATCCATATGTTTTAAATAAATAATAAAACTCGCCTGATATAAAATATACACATCACCACTGTTAAACTCATTCCGTAGAATTCTTGGACCATTTCTCTTTCCAATGCGCACATTTGACTGCCGAAAAAGTTATGAAAGCTATGGGTTTCAAATTGCTAAGTGCAAAATGTAGGTTAAACAATTTTTGGTTCGCCGACTGTATCTGTTCAATCGTAATTCCACATTTAATGCGACAGCACTTTGTTTTGCAGTGCTCAAATAAACGTATTAGCACGCAATGGAAGAAACTCTCGTAGTGAAAAGTGTTTAATGGCGATGATAATAAATTGAAAATAGAATAGCCCACAAACTATAATAAAAAACCTGATGTATGCATTTCATGACATGAAATTAATTGCTTAAACAAAAACCGATGTCGGCAATTTCTACCAAACACCAACAGTTCCAATCTTTAGGTGGATTTAAAGAGAAAGGTATGTTTTTTTCGAAAGCAATTTCCAAATATTAACAACCAATCTTCAGGCCGTCTTACTGTGGCATATTAACACCAAAGCCGAGACTGTTGAACTACACCAGATTTTGGTCTGTAGTTTACAAAGGATGATGATAACTTTGATTTATTTTTCAATGCTATATATTGGATTCCAATATAAATTCTTTCCTATACATATTTAGTAACATCGCCATCAAATGCAATATAAAAAAGATAATAAACGAAGGAGAATTTAGTACTATTTATCATGGACTATGCCGCAATTTTAATCTCTCTACCTGTCTCTAAAATGGAAGACATGACAAATGGTTCAACAAATGATAATAAGGATAGGCGTTGTTTTAACTGATCGACTCTAAAATTCCAGCATTTTTAACAAGATAAGTTTGTTAGTGTGAACAAAATACTTAGCTTTGGTTATGGACTGAGACATTTTTCTTATTTTACATATCTCTCTATGTAGGAGTACAGCGAATCATGAAACACCGTCATCAATATTCCAGCTACTGTGAAATAAGCTGATGATTTGCTGTTTTTACCAACACCGAATAATTAACGCACAGCATACAAGCAGCAAATCAAAGAATATACCGGCAAGCTGTCAAAAAAAATCAACCACATCCGTCACTAGCACGTGAGGTGTTTTTCAATAAGGTGTATCCATTATGCACGGGTTTTGAAAGGCATAGCAATAGAAATTGCAAAACCAGACAAAATGAATTTTTAATTTTCATATTCATATTTTGCAATGTCAGAGACTCAGCATAAACAGAATATCTCAGGCGAAGAACGTTAACGAACGTTCTAAGGGGGACGATAAATATGCTAACTTCGAATCAAGTTTGATCTGGTGGGGAAAATCCATCTGGACTTTCTGGACCAACCCTGATGTTGGCTATGGTAAAACCCCGTCCAGGCGAAAGTCAAGGTTATAAGAAAATTTCAGAGATGAAATAAAGCCTCACTGGTCTTCCTCGCTGCAGGCATCGAACAGCGAGAAACTAACCATGCGCCGATAGAAACGAGAACTAGCGTTGGCTCCACTAATAGTGTATATTAGCATCCTAGCACAAAAGTCATAATTTTGGAACTATTGATAGATTTTATTGACTCTTCTATGGTTGGTGAAACACATTTCGAGCTTTTGAAACACTACGGCTAGTTTCAAATTCTACATTTAGCTGCAGAACGACTGCCCTAGCCTGGAAACAACTTCGGAAAATCTGGAACCTGAAAACTCGGATTCAGGTTCCATCGAGCATTTGCAATCTCATTTTCATTCTAGCACTTCTGTGCAGAAGTCCAGTATCGCATACAGGCTAATCTAAACGATTTGAAGCCGGTAGTCTATACGTAGGCTAGTTTATTTTTTGGAGTCCCTTTATTGAAACCTCGATAATTAAATTTATTACCCATCTCCGCGATCAACGTCCAGCAAACTCCTTTGGGCAGTTCCGGAAGCTTTACTCGGTCATTTAAATTATGTTTTGAGCTAGTTATCAACGTAAATTTCGTTAGGACCCAGAATGCTCTCGGTCTCTGCTGAGCGGATACTGAGCTTAGAAAATTGACCCAGTAACCTTCAGCGCATGGCACTGCATGACGGCATCTGATTATCCATCTTTCCGGCTTTGTTTCGGGCACTTTTGCACGAAACTTTCCTGCCATTTGTAGAACTGATGCTAGTCATGTTGGAGAACGACCTGGAAATGTATAGTAGCGCTGTGCCACACGTGTGACATATGCATCACGGACGTTCCTACAATTAAGCACTGTAAACAAATGACGAAATTTTGTTTAAACAAATCCTCATTAGCTGCAACACCGGAACTGCGTACAGTGGAAACAGTCACCGCAAAATGGGTGGAAGAAAATGAAAAAAAAAAACACTCGAACGCCATATCCGTTCTGAGCAAGCCGTTTGCTAATGGGTGGGACTTTCCCGACGGCTATGGTCTATTGCCTGCCCCACAACAGCCCGGACTAATGTATTGTCAACATATTTTAGCACCAAAAACCTGCCCGTTACGGTACGTAATCGCACAGAAACTGAATAACAATGGAGTGGTGCTGTTTTTGTGCCCATGCCATCATTCGGGCGCTCCAATCCCCCAATCCTTCCTTATTGCCTGCCCGCCAGCTGTCATCGCATACGCGGAGATCGGTACGGGATCGGTGAGTACATTCAATATACCGATCCCCACGGCGATCATGGCACTCGCGGCCGGGCACTCGCCGACTTCGCAAACGAACGAACCAATGCGAAGGGAGACGAAATGACATATGATCGCGGCCGCCGCGTTCGCTCCGAGCGCGATGGGAGATGATCGTGCCCAGGGTTCCCCTCCCCCCCACCTCTTGGGACTGCGTGACGCGCACGGTTTATAGTTTCGCACCGGTCGGACAAGTTTCCAGTGCTCGGCAAACCAGATCTCGGAAAGGTTGCCCTCCCCGGTACGGTCGTTTTTTTGTTCGCTGGATTCGGTAGAGCTCACCGAAGATCGTCGATCGAGTGGAGCGCCTGTTTGTCTGTGTGTGTGTGTGTGTGTGTGAGTGTGGGTGCGGTGTGTGCCGTGTGGACGCTGCTGAAGCTGTGAGTGTGCGATTAGATGATACCCGCGACGCAGAACATACGGAATCAGTGATTCTTGGCCAGTTCATGTGCTCCGGCTGACCGAAATGCGTTGGCCGTGATCAGTGTAGCGCTAGTGGAACCTGTGGACCCCAATATAGTTATAGTGACATCGAATCGGATCGGGGATCTTCTACACGTCGTTCGGTGCGCGGCTTGAGTGAACATTTTGCGAGCCCGGGACGGGTGGAGGAATTTTGCGCCTGTGCATAGTGTTCGACGCGGTGTACGTGTGCAGTGAGAAGAAATTGGTTGCTAATAGTTTACTGACCTGACAGTTCCGTGCCGTAGCAGCTATCGAACGATATCCCGAGCTTAACAAGCAGAGGCGCCCCAACGGTAGGAAGATGCGGAGAATTATTCTAACCATTTCCTTTTTTCGTCCGAGGCAATCGACTTCATACCGCTGGAAGCGACTAGACGCACAGAGATGTTCCTTATCAGTCCGATTCACGGAGAGGTCATCGGAAAGCTTGCACCCTACCGTTATGATCAGGTTTCCGTTGAACTGATGAGCCGTTTCGAAACGAAGTTCTATAATGTGTACTTGCTCAAGTTCGCATTCTTCAAGCAGCAGTTCTGACTCACTTGAAACAGACTTCCTATGCAGTGAAAATGTTGAACTTGTGTACTATCGTGGCGTGGCTTCACCTTGCCGGTGCGGGTTCAAGGACGCACACGTTAAACAGCAGCCACGACTCTAGTAGGCGCGTGGTGACTGTTGTTCTGCACAGCATTTTCTCAATCACGTCATCGCTGGGAGCCGAAGCTCTATTATGAGCCAACTGATCAGCGTCAAGATGGACGCGCTGTGTACAGTTAACTGTATTATCATGCAGATCACGCGGATCACGAACCCCAGTCCTTGACACGTTGCGATTTAGTATTTGCACAGGCCGCCTCCGTACCATCCGGAAACCGGTTTGTCTGCCGGGACGGAAGCAAACCCGATTGGCCCTCCTTTCCTTTCCTCTCCCGGAACCGACTGCTACGGTATGAAAAGAAAGCCTTCGACACGGCTCGTGGCCGCGTGATGGCGAAAGGTGCTAAATGTCAGCCTTTACCCAAATCCGGCGGTGTATGTTTTTTGCGGATGAAAACGCAAACATCACCCGTACGCATTAATGAGCGGGAAGAACAACAATAATATGTATTCATGGGAGACTTAAGCTCGCCGTCCACAATCCGAGTTTCGACCTGAGTACGCACCCGAGTTTTTTGACAACCAACAAAACTCGGCCCGAGACCAAACCGTTGTGGACGGTACAACCGAGAACGGCTCCTGAGACCGGGTTGTTTACATTTTTTTTATTAAAAATTTCCATGTAATTTTGCATATTTATTCCATAATTTAATTTTATACATTATTATGATATTACACAGGTGTAATGATAATAATTTTACAGCAAATTATAATCATTTTAGTTCGAGAATATTCGATTTCAATGATAGGGCAATACCGTATGACCGAATATGAAGGACGTTCAAGTACTCGACCGCGTTTACAACGCACTGTGAAGACGTCACTTCACAGACGCACAGCCGAGACCGGCAAAACTCCCGGCAGGCTCGGGAATGCCGAGAACGGCTAGCAGCCGAGTTTTGAGTGGCAGCCGAGTCTTGTGAGTGCCTGAGTGCCAGACTCAGGTGCGTTCTCAGGTCGAAACTCGGATTGTGGACCGCGAGCTTTACGTAAAACATGCACCGACTGTAAACATATGTAAAGTACACATCAGGGTGGACAATGCGGGTTGATTAGTAGACAATATGCGTTTCAGTAGCATACAATGTGTCTTTGTACATCCTCCCCGTAATGTTCCATGTGAGTATTGTATGGTACGAATCATCCAGTAAGTACCAAGAAAGTACTATGCTAGCCTTCTTGAAAAATAATCTGTACAAACCACTGATAAGCGTACTGGTGCACGCGTGCTTCATCGGGGGCCATGGTTCCGTAACCGAAACCGAAATGGGTCGACACATCCCGTTCAATTTTGTTTGTTTGTCAAGAATCCCTGGGAAACTGATACAATAATCAATGTTGCGTGTATAACTCAAATGGAATGAACCGAAGTGCTATCATTTTAGCTGTTGAATGCCTGCACACGGGTTTGTTCAAGTCATTCAGAAAATGTTCGTGAAATAGAAATCATGTTTTTACTGTTGTTACTCCACCCCTATTCTAAATTTAGCTGCATTATGAGGCATTATTTTGATTTATTTTGCTTTGATAATTGTTCTCAGCTTAATTACTCTTCGACCGTCCTTGGTTGACGTCAACAGGAGGTCCCGCATCGTGCCGGATAGCTTTGCACGTTGTAATGGGAAGTACGGGTCCACCTGCAAAACAGCAGTGATGATGTTGCTAAATTCCTCATCGGTAGGGCCGGATATTGACCGGGTTATGTTCCATCTCGATGGCCGTGAATGAAGAATTTCAGATGGATGCAAGATATTCTGCTGACCTTGGATCAACCGTTGCGAGCTGTCTACCAACTTAGTCGCCAAGACCATCAACTTTAAGCCCGAATGTCCCTGACTTTTGCATACACATCATTCGAAAATATAGACCGAAGGTGATCGAACGTGCTCGGCGAAATCGCATCAGCTAATGACAAATACCATGGTGGTGGCTAGAGACACTTTTTTCTGAATGGCCAGCAATTCAGTGTCAATGGTCTGCAGATAGCGAACAAGTGTTGCACCCGGTGGGGACTAGAAGACGAAGCAGTTTGATTGGTGCGACAGAACCCGATAGAATATCGTGAAAAGAACAAGCGATAGCAACGGTGAGGAAGAAAATGTTAAGACATAGACATAATGCGTCCGAGCGAGACGTCCCAAGCCCGAATCGGTTGGGCATTAACAGCACCATTCGTCCAACCGGTTTGGACCGGGCTCGCACGACCCGCGAGTGTAACATCTTTTCCGCGTTTTCAAAACATTTCGCCAGTCAGTTTCTCCCCGTGCGGGCATCGAGACGGTCAAGCCGGATTCTAAGCCCAGCTGTCGGGCCTCATCATATCGTCACCGTCGGGTATATACACCAGCAGGATCTTCGTCTTGCGGCAAGCGACTGTGGTATTGGCTGCTAAAAGCATCCGCCGGACATTACGCAAATCTTGTGCAGCAACGAAATAGCGCGATCTTCATGAAGCCTCCTGTGTCTATTACAAAAGGCAGGTTGACCTTCGACGCGACTGATAACCGTGTTTGCCTTTTGCGGCCCACAGTGCGAGTCCGACTAGGAGTGTCCTTGAGTCGAAGTGTCACTGCTCAAGAAACGATCGTCTTGTCTTTGTGCTCCTTCTGCCCGCTCACTCCCGTGTGCTGTTGCTGTAGGTGGCAGGAGTTTTAATTGAATTTCGTCTGTTTGATTTCAATTTGTTAGCTTCTTCAAGTGCTAATAAACGTGCCCGTGCGCGATTTCGAACCGCCGTGTTAGCAGTGTGGATCACTTCCGATCGCAGGCAAACAACGCCGTGTTCCGCTGTGGTGTAGTGCCGCACAGTAGATTTCTGGGTTTTTCTGATGACGTCGGATGAATTCCAGTTCCGAGCGTGTCCGCAGCGCTACGTCGTCGACAACAGCCTTGGCTCGTGCCGCACTCACTTAGCCAGACTATGTTGTTGCCGGTGTAGCGTTGAGGCGTTCCGTTCGCCATCGTAACGTACCACTGCAAACCGGTCCTAACAGAGTTTCACATGACCGTGGAGAATTGTTTTGCCGGGAGAAATTTGGTTTGTTACATCTATTGACAGATGTCTGACAGATACTGACGAAACTGTCCTTCGTCAATTAGAACATTTGCTTCTGTGATTTTTAAAGGCTTAGTCGAAGCGCCGTAGTTGGACAGTTCATGCTTGATCAATGCAGGTGCCATAGGATCTTTGCCATAGGATCATAAAACGACAAACTTCGCTTCCAGTTTATCACGCTCATTGCCACGCGCTGCCTATTCGTTGTTCCTCAAACTTCACGCCCACATAATCGTTTTCGTTTACTTTCCCATTCTGTTCTTCCAGATCGTTGCAAACGGGTGAAAATGCATTCAGGCTCCAGGGTGCCGTGGATGCTGGCGGCAGTGCTACTAGCCACCGTGCTCGTAGCCGGACCCGTCGCCGGTCAGAAGAACTTTGCACAAAAACAGGCTCAAGTGACGCAGCAAACGAATCGCCAGCAACCGCAATCGACGAACACGAAGAAGGTGTCGGACAGTGTCACCAATCTGGCCCAACGGATTGCTGGTGCCATCGCCAATCAGAAAAGTAAGACGGAAATCTTTTCCCCTGTCAGCATTGCGGGCGCCTTGTCGCTGCTGCTGCTTGGTTCGGGTGGCAAGACGCAGACGGAGCTGCTCAATGTGATGGGCCTGAACCCCCAGGAGTTGTCGTTTCGGGATATACATCTCAGCTTCGGCCGACTGTTCCAGGACCTGGTGTCGAATGAGCCCAGTCTGGAGCCGTTGGTCACCTGGCGCTTGAACGATAAGTGCAACCGGCTGGACGATGAGGACGACTACGAGGATGAACCGAATGCAGAGGCGCCAAACAAACAGAACGAGTAAGTTGACCGCTTTTCGCAGTTACAATAACTAGTCGTGACGTCCACAGGACGCGATCACAACATGTATCTCGCACTGGTGTTTCGTTTTATATGTTGGTGAAATTGATTTTCTTTATGTATACATTCGTTGAACACGCATTCGCATCCGGTGGTTTCCTTGCAGGATGTTTTAATAGCACTTTGCCGGGAGTTATTGACTAATGCATCGTCAAAAAACATTCGAATGACGCTTGGTATTGGTGTAATATATCCAGCAATGTTATCGATGCATTTTAGCGATCTTGTATCAGTCAATAATTAAACAACACAACTGCACCTAAGTAGGAGCTTTTTTCATTTTACATACATATACACACACACATATACACACCCACACGAATTTAGCTATCCGTGGTGCTTGTAGTGGTGGTGGTGAAGGTGCTGGTAGTGGTGTGAAATTAAAATATTGCAGACATCCCAGTACATCATGGAAGGCGACATTTATGGAATCACTGGTTGTCTAGTAGGATGCTGCTCATAAGTCCTAGAGCCTAAAGCCTCATAGTGTCTAGAGCCATATTGAATGCTTTTTAGCTTCTAAATTTACACATGCTCGCTTATTCACTACTTTAAGAGACTATACTGGAAAATGTTAGGCATTAGCTAGTTCTTCCAGTACAGCAGTTTAGCAACGAACGACGCGATATCACCCATAACCATTGTTTGTTCGATTGTTGGCTAATAGACAACGTTTACAAGCTAGCTACATCAAACCACTTCGTCCACTTAACTTACAATCTTTCTCCCGAACAAACCCCCACGATCGCGTTTCCAACAGATTGCCCAGCCATCAGATTTCGGTAGCAAACGGGGTGTTCCTTCAGAGTGGCCTAAAGCCGAGCAATCGTTACCTCCGCACGACACAACAGTTCTATAATGGTACCATAGAAAATTTAGACTTCGTGGGCGATCCGAACGGTGCTGCCACGTCCATAAACGATTGGTGCTCGAGAGCCACCAGAGGCAAGATTCAGGAGATTGTCACACCAGACGTCTTGCTCAGCTCGCGTATGATCGTGGCCAACGCGCTGTACTTCAAGGCACAGTGGGAGACGACGTTTTCCCCGTTCGGTACGCGGCAGCGACCGTTCTACCTGAACGGTCAGTCGGAGCCGTCAGTCAAAATGGATTCGATGGCCACTAGTGGGTGCTTCCCGTACTACGATGCATCGCAGGAGTACAATTTGCAAATCATCGGACTGCCGTACGAGAAAGGCAGATCAACCATGTATATCATCGTGCCGAACGAATCAAACCGCCAGAAGCTGCAATATACGATGTCCTGGCTCGACGCGTCCCACATTAACTGGATGATCGACCGTATGGTCATGAAAAAGGGCATGGTCGTGATGCCGAAGCTGTCGATCTCCAATCGCTTCCATCTGCGAAGTCTCCTCGCTAAGCTGGGCTTGCACGATCTCTTTGATCCCTCGCGAAGCAACCTGTCCAACGTACTGGATGAGCAACCTTCCGAAACCAGTCCCCAGAGCGAGTCAACCAGGAAACCCGTCGTGATATCACGTGTAGACGAGCAGCCTACCACTCGCCAACCGGTACGAAACCCTCCACAAACGCAAAAGCCAACCACAGCTCCAGTAAGGCAGGGGCCGCAGCAGCAAAAGCGGCCACAGCAAGCACCGCAGCAGAACCCGCAACCACAGTCACAGTCGAGCTTACTCGCAAGTAAATTAACTTTTCCCACCGATACAAACACGTGCTCCCTCATAGAAAACTGCGAGCCTGTGGACAATGGCCAGAGCTGCGCCTGCAGTAGAACGCCTTCTAAACAAGAGAGCACCACATGCGGGTTTCATGTGGCGAGTATTAGCTATGCACCCGCAAATAAATTGTGCCCGGTGCAGATAAGGGAACCACTTCAACAAACAACTATGAACACATGGATTTGTATCAAACCTGGGTACCAGTTGTCGCAGTATACCAACCCGGACACATGCGCAAGAGCGTACGGTTGTAAAATGGTGCAAAACAGGTGTTACTGCTGCGATCGCAACCTGCAGTCACAAAGCCCCCAGATCCAGTACAGTTCGGCGCTGCTTTCAACTCCCAAGGAGCAACATTTATCCTCTTCAAGCGTGGACGAGGTGTACAACAGCAACATACGATTGCCTGGCAAGAACATTGTGCGTTACAACGGCGTGATATGCGGCACCGTTGAATCGCTCAACAGCCGGAGCAGCTGCACTCAGTACCGTTCGTTGTATTGGGATCCCTCGCTAGGAGTTTGCGTGGACGAAGAGACGTGTGGGAAGATTCGTAAAAAACGGCAACAAGATTTGGGGTCATCCCAAAACCCACCGTGGTCCCAATCTTCAACACGTAATTTGGTACCACAGCCGGACATTGGAACGCATCAAGCGCAGTCGATACAGTTTCCCCAGGAACAACGGCTGCAGAATCAATACTCGCAACAGCAGTTAACACAGCAGCAACAATCACAACAGCAACCACAGCAGCCACAGCAACGGGTGCAACCGCAACAACCAAATCGACAACAAGAGCCTCTATATGTCAGCGAAATAATTACCCAGGTGAAGCTGGATGTGAACGAGCAGGGCACGGAAGGTGGAGCCGTTACGGCTGCCCTAATCGATCGCATCGGGCCGAATTTTTCGTTCAGCGTGGACAGTCCGTTCTTGGTCTTAATTCGCGACGATAATACTACCCTGCCACTATTTTACGGGGCCGTATACGATCCACGACCCTAGGGCAGGTGCGTGCTCGTTGATTCAAAACCGATAAGCTACGATTAAGTCATTTTGTACAGTATTCTGCAGGGACGGACTAGGGTACTATTTTAAGCCGAATAAAAGGACGACACAAGATTTACGCTCATTGTATATGTGTGTGTGTGTGCCATTGTGAATGTACATCAGTAAACAGTATTTAGGTAAGCCAAAGCAAATCACAGAAACCATACCGAAATTTGCATCGTTCACTCACGACGAGGATCGCCAAAGCCAAAGACGGGTGTCTTCGGTAGTGACGACATTGAGTCTAATCTCTACAGTGAAGCAAAACATTAAATCCATTTACTGATATTTAAGTTGATTCAAATTGAGTTCCCAAGTATTGAAATATTTACATTTCAACTTTGAACGGAAAGGCGTATTTATCCTTCAAACATTTCTAGAACAATGTGATCAGTTTACCGACAAATTTTCAATTAAAAAAATCTCATTGATGCAGTATCTATAATAGGTATCACAGTATTTTAAGCGATAACGTTCATAGAGCAAAAGAATAGGTGCACCTAAAACAGATGCTTAGTCATTTCACGCACATGCACATATTCAGCTGTCCGTAGTATGTATGGTGGTGAGGGATGTAGCTACATGAAACAAAACTATGTTCATTAACATTATAAAGGATAAAAACATAACGCTCTTAGATTGAATGTGGTTGTCTAGCAGGATACTAGTAAGTCTCATGAAAAATAATATTACATTATGGTTCATTCATCCACATGAGGTCCTCAGAGCACACTTTTGAAAATAAGCTGTGTCCCTTCTTCTCCCATATAACAGCAGACTTCACTTGTTAGCGATATCACCCATAACCATTGGTTGATCGATTGTTGGTTCGAATAGACAAAAGTCTTGCACAAGCTTCGTACATCAAACCACATCTGTCACCTAATTTACCAAACTAGAAACGCCTAGAAGATTTGCGGTCATCTCAAGAACAATCGCAGGGCTTATCAGTAAGGTCGCTGCAGCAGAAACAACATCAGCTACATGAGGTTCTTTACGTTAACGAAATCATTACTCAGATACAAACAGAAAGACAGTATGGAGTATTATCGTGAGCCCAATAAAAAGAATGGTACAAGATACCGACTGTTACCGACTGTAACTGTGTGTTTGTGCTGTGTGCGCATTTCAACAAGTGTAAAAAGCAACCCGACATGCCCGTCAGTCTGGAGAGACGTAGTGGTACGCGATTGTTTTTCACACCTGGACTAAAATTTAGCACCTCCGAGCGTGGCAATCATCTCTCCAGTTGACCTTTCCGGCGCTGTGTAGGTTTAAGGCAGAAAAATAGCCTACCACGCGGAACGATCACACGCGGGGATAACACGAAGTTTTGTCACAAAACGAGTTAAACACGTTTCCCCATCTGCGTCTCGTCCTGGGTTCGAATTTGCTACACACCCATTCCCACCGGCCGATCAGTCACGTTTGGATTTTCCCCTGTATATTATGGTTACATTATGCAGCACCGAACCGTTTCCTCGCATTTAAATCGAAGCGACGCTTCGTGAAGATTGATAACACAAAAAATCGTTTCGTCTGATGTTTGGCCGGGATGCAGGAAGAAAAAACGCAGACAAAGCGTACCATCACACAGACGGAATCTTAACATTCTAGACGTAAGGGTTATTGGACGTCTGGGGACGTCGTCAATATCTGTTCCTGTTATGCAAACGCGTTTGTGGATTGCGAACCATCGAAAAACCAGTCACTAAACCTCACTATAATATGTGTTTGGATGTGTGCCATTGACTGTCGGCTGTCGCTATATTCTGCCGAGTGAGATATGAAACCAGTGAGCCAAAAGCTTATATTGGTCGGTGTGTTGTGTGCGTTGGTGAGTATGGTTATTGTTTCTCTTCTTCTTCCATTTCTACAAATCCATCAATTTGAATAATCGGTGAACTCTTCCTTTCCGTCTAAAAGGGAGCGATTCGGGATGTATGAACTTTCCGTCGCGTGTCCTTCTTCTTCTTCTTAAATGTGACTAATTCTTCTCCTCTGGTGATTGGTATTCTATGGTCCAAACGGTGCTATCAACAATTTTCACCCCAAACGTTGCCTAGCTCACCTAACCTAACACTTCCACACAGTTTCGCACGATGCGCAAAAAATGTAGCAACACATTGCAAATCGGTTCATTCAAAACGGCTTTTTTCTTGCCGTCTTTTTTTTCTCCATCGTTTTTAGTTACCCTGCCGACTACGATCCAGCGGCACACGAGATATCGCTCGCGAACGGCATATTCGTGCAGCGTGACTACCAGCTCAGCGACACGTACCGCAACGAGTCGATGGCGTACTACAATTCCGAGGTCCAGTCGCTGGACTTTGTGCAGGATACGATCAGCTCGACGAAGCGCATCAACGAGTGGGTGAGCGACAAAACGCACGGCAAGATACCGAACATACTTCCGTCGACACTGCCGGGCAGCACGGTTATGGTGCTCGCGAGCGCCATGTACTTCAAGGCACTGTGGGCGGAAACGTTCATCGACGGTGCGACGAAACCGCGCGAGTTCTACCCGGACGGCAAGGGCAAACCGTCGGTGCCGGTGGACATGATGGCGCACGGTGGATGCTTCCCGTTCTACGAGTCACCCGAGCTGGACGCGCGCATCATCGGCTTGCCGTACAAGAACAACCTCACCACCATGTACGTGATCATGCCGAACGACTCGAACCGTGCGAAGCTGAACGCGCTGATCGCGGGCCTGACCAGCGACCGGCTGAACGCGATGATCGACAACATGACGATCAAGACCTCGATCATACTCTTCCCGAAGATGCACATCAGCAACACGATCGATCTGAAGCGCACACTGCAGCTGCTTGGTCTGCGATCGATGTTCAAACCGGAGCAGAGCAATCTTTCCGGCATGACCGGCGAAACCACCCTGCCGGATCCACCGATGCGAACTGTCAACCGGGTGACAGGGCTGTCGTCATTAACACCGGATCTGCGACCGGCGCTAAACATGCCGGCGTACCGACCCGTCACAACGACGTCAAAGGTAAACGAGCTACAGCACGCGCTGATATTCCGAGTCGGTGCTGATGAGTCCGAGACAAACGCAACGGTCACCGAAGCACCGTCCAACGACACGACCGTTCCGCTCACGACGGAGAATGGCGAATCGGAGACGCTGGTGCCACTGACCACTACCCCTCGCACTGGTAAGCGCGCATTGTCCAGAAGGAAGGAGCGTGACGTTAGCTACAAGGTGCCGAGCAGCAAGCACGCCCAGGCGGGACCGCTCAGCAGCAAGGATTTCATCCTGAACAAACGCATCGTCAAGGAGAATGGGCCGGTGGGCAAGAAGAGCCTGCGGCGGCGCAGTAAACGGGCCGCCCAGCAGCTGTACGTGAGCAACGCGGTCCACCAGGTGGATCTGGAGGTGAACGAGACGGGCACCGAGGGTGGTGCGGCCACGATCGTCACCCTCAACCGGTCCGGCACGAGCATCGTGTTCCGCGCGGAGACGCCATTTTTGCTGGTGATTCGCAACGACCGTACCAAGCTCCCGCTGTTCTATGGTGCCGTGTACCATCCGACTAGCTGAATGCAACACAGCTGACCGATTGGGCGCAGTGCGGGAAGGAAGAACGACTTCTCAGTGGTGAGAAACTGGAGTGCAACTCACGTGTGCTATGCGGAGCGGGCGTGATAAGTTTAGGAGTCTTTAACCAGTGACACTGATTCAGAGTTGTTCGGGTCAGAGAATATTATAGCAGAAAATGACGAATAAATACCATTACTCCTCATAAATACGGTTAGTTCTCGTGTTTTCTTTTCTATATGTGATGTGCCACCGGACACCTGACGTTGTTGAGAGCGCGTTAAGAAGCGTGCTATCCCTGAGAAATAGAGAATATGAGAAAAAGTTAATAATTACAAAAGAAACAAATGATTAAATTTTGCATGGTCATAGGAATTTCATCATTTTTTTGTTTTCCTCCCTTTCCGTCCCTATCTCCCCCGCAGGACGGATCTTGTGATGCAGATTGGCAATGGTATCTTTGCCCAAAATGGTACATCGTTCGATCCACGCTACGACAAACTGGCCAAGGACCTGTACAAGAGCGAGCTGCAGCAGCTAGACTTTGTCAGTGATGAGTCGCACTCCGTACGCGTAATCAACAACTGGGTGCACAACCAGACGCACGGTCGTATCTCCGATATCGTCTCGCACATCAGCCCGGATACGATCCTGATGATCATCAATACGCTGTACTTCCGCGGTCTATGGGAAGAACCGTTCCAACCGTTGGCCACCCGCAACCGACGCTTCTATCCGAACGGTCCCGATGGGCCGGACTCGTTCGACGTGCAGACGATGGCAAAGAGCCACTGCATGCCGTACTACTTTTGGGAGGAGATGAACGTGCGCGTCGTAGGCGTACCGTACCGTCAGAACGTGACCATGTACATCTTCCTGCCGACCAACTCTACCAGGGAGCTCGTACAGAAGCTGCAGAAGAACATTTCTGCTGAAAAGGTGAACGAAATCGTAACGAAGATGAAGATGAAATCTGTCACACTGCTGTTTCCCAAGATGCACATCTCCAACTCGCTCAGCCTGAAGAGCGTCATGCAGCAGCTTGGTTTGTACTCGGTGTTCGACAGACATCAGGCCGACCTGTACTCGCTACTCCACGGTACACCTTCTAAGCAAGACCTAGCTTCAAAAGTCGGTGAGATGGAAGCGGGAGACATCTTTGATTTGCTCGAGGATACGACGGAAAACGCTATTTCGGAGCTGAAGAAACACGATCCGGACTGCACCATACAGTATCGGGAAGGTATTTTGCGGGGAGAGTGCTTGAAGTCAGGGTGTGCATTCGGCGGCAATAAGTGTGTGTGCTGTTCGGAAGTAGCGCAGGACTTCCGTCGTCGACGACGGGACATAAAGGTGAACATGAAGCCAGCGAATGAGACTATCTTCGTCAACGAAATGCTGCATAAGGTGGATCTGTCAGTGAATGAACGCGGCACGGAGGGCGGTGCAGCTACAGCGACGCTCATCGATCGTATCTCATCGCAGATCAATTTCATCGTCAACGGGCCGTTTTTCATGTTTATCAGGGAGGAAACCACAAGACTACCGCTGTTCTACGGAAATGTCTACAATCCGAAATAAATGCCCGAAAGTACGCCAGTCGGCACGATTCAGGACTTTGGAATAAAATAAAGTAAATTGCTCACAATCATGTTCAAACGACCATGGCTTTCATGTTTTCTTATGGGTTTTCTAATCGGTTTCTTAACACTGTTCTATGGCGTCGTGTATCATCCGACCAGCTGAATACTGAACGGCTGACCGATTGCGGCCGTAGTGCGCGAAGGATGGAAAAAAGATTTGTCAGCGGCGTAAAATTTCAGTGCAATTCACGTGTGCTTGCGCAATCGTGAAAAGTTTATGAGCATTAAATCAATGACACTGGCTCAGAGTTGTTTGTGTCAGAGAACATTATAGCAGAAAAATCGAATAAATAAATATGGTTACTCCTCATAAATACGGTTAGTTCTCGTGTTTTCTTTTCACTATGCAACATGCCAACGGACACAAGGCGTGGTTATGAATGCGTTAAAAAGCGTGTTTCCCCCTGAGAAATAGAGGGCACGAGAAAAAATGTAATCTTCAAAAAGAAATAGATGATTAAATGTTGCTTGGGCATTGGATTTTCATCGAAATTTTGTTTTTTCCCTTTCCGTCCCTATCTACCTCCACAGAATGGATCTTGTGATGCAGATTGGCAATGGTATCTTTGCCCAAAATGGTACATCGTTCGATCCACGCTACGATAAACTGGCCAAGGACCTGTACAAGAGCGAGCTGCAGCAGCTAGACTTTGTCAGTGATGAGTCGCACTCCGTACGCGTAATCAACAACTGGGTGCACAACCAGACGCACGGTCGTATCTCCGACATCGTCTCGCACATAAGCCCGGATACGATCCTGATGATCATCAACACGCTGTACTTCCGCGGTCAATGGGAAGAACCGTTCCAACCGCTGGCCACCCGCAACTGACGCTTCTATCCGAACGGTCCCGATGGGCCGGGCTCGTTCGACGTGCAAATGATGGCCAAGAGCCACTGCATGCCGTACTACTTCTGGGAGGAGATGAACGTGCGCGTCGTAGGCGTAACGTACCGTCAGAACGTGACCATGTACATCTTCCTGCCGACCAACTCTACCAGGGAGCTCGTGCAGAAGCTGCAGAAGAACATTTCTGCCGAACGGGTGAACGAAATCGTGACGAAGATGAAGTCTGTCACACTGCTGTTTCCCAAGATGCATATCTCCAACTCGCTCAGCCTGAAGAGTGTCCTGCAGCAGCTTGGTTTGTACTGTACAGAAATGTCTACAATCCGACATAAAAGCCCGAAATTACAGGAAGAATTCAGGACTTTGGGACGAAATAAAGCAATTTACTCACAACCATGTGCAAACAGTCGTGGGATGTTTTCTTATCGGTAGTATAGAACCGCTGGTCATGACGGTAAAATCGAGATGTACAAAAATAGCTTATTGTTCTACCCAGAAAAAAATAATAAAAGCCAGAAAAGTTCGGTTAGGTCTTCCACACTTACAACGATAAGTAGATAAGTAAACCGAGTGCCACAAATATTCCAAACGATGCAACAAGGTGATCAAGATCACAAACACAGGAACATTGTGGTGGACCACGAAAACACTATAACGATTGTGACGATTAAGATGCATTGGAAGAAGCTACATTGTAGATATTTTGTCCCTTTTCGCCAATTGTGTAAGACTATTTTATTTGGTAAGATACGTTGCACAATTAAAGCTTGTTTCTTTCCAGTTTATGTTACGTATGAAAGATTCGTTATCGAAGGTTACGTCTCTTCGATTAAAGGTTTATTAAATTATAAATGGTATTATAAACTTGCCAGTGCAAGTTGAGTTGGGTTACTACTATGCATTGGAATTTTTGGACACAAGGCTTATTACCGTAATGGAAAGTGTACTTACGAAGCATGCAACATTCAGACAACCGCTTC
The DNA here is from genome assembly GCA_000349145.1 of Anopheles dirus. Classification (NCBI taxonomy): domain Eukaryota; kingdom Metazoa; phylum Arthropoda; class Insecta; order Diptera; family Culicidae; genus Anopheles; species Anopheles dirus. Next base: position 8,975,970 of record KB673090.1, on the reverse strand, counting down.
TAGTTGCCGTATCACCTCCTCCACTTGTTTCTTATCCATCTCAAAGCTGATCGTTTGCGTTTTTGCATCAGCGTCCCGGCAGTCGAACGCCACCGTGCACAGTTGTTTGCGCAGTGACGCCAAACTGCTGCTACCCATAATCCAGCTCACGTTCCAATCGAACGATTCCACCAACGGTACGCCTCCTTCGCGCCGGTTTACCTCGTCGATCAACCGCCTGGCGATTTCCGGCCGACGAAGGTTCACTATCTCTACCGCGCGGTCCTGTCGGCTCGGTGAGAGGTGACTCAAATGTGACCGCAAGCAACCTTCATCAAGTTCCCCGATGCAGTACTTGCGAACGAGATTATCAAACTGTTTCAGCGTATGTTTCAGCTCATCGCTTGCTGAGGAACCGTGTCCGAGGAGGGTCGCCAATCGATCGCGGGATCGTTGACTTCGCGGCACCTCGACCATGTAGTCGATTAGCAGGAAAATGGCCTGCAAATAGAGCAACGCGTTAGAATGACCAGAATAACCTACTTTTATATTGATTACTACCTCCGTAAAATCGCTCTCTGAAGCCGTTTTAATGATTATATCGTGCATTTTCGGTACACTATTTCACAAATAAATCTAGCAATTTATCCTGTTCCGTTGTGTTTTGTTTTGATTTTACACTGCAGCGAGATTTGACATTTGGATTTGCATTCGTTGGTTTATATGTCTAGGTTGATATCGTGCAAGCGCAGATATTTTTAAATTCGCCGTTACAAAAATGGTTCGAATAGTTTCGGTACAACGATCGAGCAACAACAGCTTGCAATTAGATTTCTTTCAGTTTGAATCTGTCAATATGAATTAACACAAATTATCCATTGTTTTCTAATACGTTATCTTTATTGGTTTATTTTGATTTCAATTTGAAGATTGATCCATTATATGTGTCACAAAATTAAATCTTAAAACTTATGAGACCAACCAGCACGCCCTGCAGCCTAACCAAACTTTCATAGCAGCTGGAATTCTCTGTTTTATGTCATGCATTACCAAGAGAGCATAGTTTTAAACTATTTTGTTTTCATTTCGTTGGATGTGTATCGTAACATAACCGATTTATCGCTGTCGTGCGGTCCACTAGCGGGTCAGAGAACGATTTGTAGTACCAACGTACGCATTCAATGCTCGCAATCGATATTTGTGCTTCCTTACTTAAGGATAGCCCTACGGGTGAAATTACAAGCTTCATTTCGTATTGGACAAAACTGCCTGTGTCATTATGCGTTGATACACGCATGCTCGGGCGAAGAAAATCTGAACTTTTCTACGTACGTTTGTTTAACTATGCTCTTCATCACGCGACTGGAATGCATCGCTCTTTTGATGTTTACTACAGCATAATGATCTCGGAAGAAGTGAAGAAATGAAATGGAAGCGTAAAAAGGTTTAAAACTGGTCGTATCGTTTGTTGCCCAATTAACTACGGTGAACCGGTCGCTATGTAAGGGACTCGTTCCAAATTGACGGTACGTATTTGTGTATATTTTTTTAAATATTAATATTTGTAGTAAAACGTTCCTTCCGGCTAGGTGCGCGGCAGAACCACCGCACGGGAACAAACATAAACGCTACTGTTGGCAACCGGACCGGACAGATACTGTCTACGAGCGCCTTGTAGCTTGCGCAAGCACTGCACTGTGCCACCTCGAATATCCTACTTTCATATGCGCGCTACCATCGACTCTATTCGTAAATCGGAGGAGTTAAAATGCAGCGCTCAATATGCGCGTCGTTTTCCCAGTCGTTGTAAATGTATGTACGGTTTAACGTGTATCAAAATCTTCATACCAACACACCACAGCACGTTCGATCGTACAGCTATTGTAAAAGAGCTGGCCCGCTGAAAACCTTGGAACTGACACCAGAACTGACAATATAGGCGGGATAAAAAAAACTATTCCTGTTCCCACTAAAATCTGGGCCGTGTTTACAAACGGGCAAGGGCGAACGGGCGCCCTCTGTCTCTGGCGAGTTTGAGAGGTGGATGATGGAATTGTGAAGAATGACAACATGGCTGGTTATGATGGTCGTATGCTTGTGTTTCGATCACTTCATCAGTACTTCTTCCTATTGAGGCAGTCTTCATTGCAATATAAGTCGGTGTACGCGTTCGTTCACTGTGTTGCGCAAGGTAGTAGTTTTCATCTTCATTCGAGTCATCGCCTGAACAGGACTGTAGTAAAACCCTGACGGGTTGTTAACTCTATTTCATAGATCGTAGAGGACCACTCGATCAAACGATGGACGTAAAATTCTGACGGTTCTCTCGGTGCGATGGTGACAAAAATATTGGTTTACCGGCAGTACTCAAAACACATCCCCCATCCCAATACGGGATAAGGGGTGCAATGTTTGGTGGTTTCGTTCTATCCTGCGTGCGTGCATATTTATAAGTGTTAGTGTGTTTTAATGATTCCTCCATTGCGCATTGCGTTGGTGTCTTTCTATGGGTTCAAATTTTAATTTCTTTCGTGGTATGGTCGGTCATTGAGTTGCCGTTTCTTCCCTTTTATACACCGTTACTGTTGTGTGGATCTGTCTTTCGGTTCACTTCTTCTTGTATGCATGTTCACTTTCTCTAACAATATGGAACTAAATATACAAATAGTTTAATTGTTTCAATTCTAGCGCAATAGGCTTTTGTTTCTTCGTTTGTTTTTGTTTGCTTTGTTTCCTTTTATGTGTTTCATTTATTTTTCGTTTCGTTTTAAAAACTTCGTATCGTCTAAAGACCAATCGGTAGCCCTGGAACTAATACGTACTAATTACCATGTACCTACGTTTGCCGTTCTCGCCAAATTCAACGATCGGTCATTTTACTTGCAATCTAGAGTCACAGATTCGTTTTACAGACTAAATAGATTCCAATTCTGCGCTGCTGTCTCGCATGGCGCAGGATCGAATTTCAGTTTATCGGCAATAAATCACGTGCGCGTTTCCCGTTTGCTTTTCTCTGGCACAATTCCTTCGTTTCATTTATTCGAGTTCTGTTACTGCTTTCATCTTTAGGGACTCTTTTCGTTCTGGCTTCCTTCTCTTATATGAGTTGAACGGTGCTTTGATGGTTACGAAGTTTTTTTCCGATCGTTCTGGTTTTATCGTGCCTTTAGAATGCGAAGATTTACACTTTCATCTCTTCCCGGATTATCAACAAAAGAATCTCTAGACTGCAGCAGCTTTACAGTGCACACTCTTTCTCTCTCTCTCACACACACACAAAAACCCCTCTAGAGTAATGTTCTAGTAAAAATGAAAACAAACATAAAAAAACATAAACAAATTGCAAAGAAACAAACAAAAAACCTGCACCAGCCGCGTTTTGTTTGAAAAGGTTTATTGATTCTCTTCTTTGTATAATAATTAAAAGAAAAAAATAAAGTAGCATAAGGGGACAGGATACCGCCGTTTGTTCTGCCAACAGAGCACGCCCTAACACCACATCAGTGAAAACAAAACCATCATCATTACCACCTCATTCGCTGTGTATCGTACTGTTATTTTTTTCCTCTAGACAAGCCTAACTTTCTGACAGTAAATCATCACGCCCATCATGTCGACAAACAGCGGGGAGATACGCACAAGTCGGTAGATTCGTGCTTACACTCGCCATCGCCGCTCGTCGTATTGTAGTAGTGATCATGGTGCTACACTTGTACTGGCATTCGAATTACGAATTTCTAGTATATAATGAATGTGTTTCGTTCGCTTCTTTTCTTTCACTCATTCCTCTGCTTGCACTAGACATAGTATAAGTCTATTAAAAAAAACTCATTAAAGATACAGAGACGAGAAAGATTGAGATTTTGCAATTTTCACATTCAATAACAAAATATCCTTAAACCATCGCATCGGCGCAATGGCTGTTCACAACTGCTTGAATGCTAGAGGCTCTCGCTGACAATAATTCATTATCAAAATGTTTAAAAGACCTTTCGTAATAAACCTAAATTCAGTTTTTTGTGTGGTGTTTGCGTGTGTGGGAGACAACTCGAGAGTAAGTCTAATAGTGTATGTTTGATTTCGTTTTTTTTTTTCTTACGAACGATACCCTGCGCTTGCATTCGTTCATCTCGTTGCTTCCATTCGTAAGCATTGCATCAATTGATTCACGTTCCTATCCAGCGCGTACGATCGCACAACATTCTTCTTCCGCACACTGTCGTAACACATATTTTCCCTTTTTTTTGTTTTCGTAAAAGTTTGTATGAATCGTTTCTTGTGGGTGTGTGTGGATTTCTTTATAATTATTATTATTAATAATAAGAATTATAATTAATTAATAATCAATAGATGCTGTCATTTCGTTCAGCTAACGTGCGCTCTTATTCGGCCGTTACTTCTGGTGCTGCCGGTGGCGGTTGCTGAAGCTGAGCTGCCTTCTCTGGAATTTTATCCTAAAATCAAGCGAATGATAGAAACCGTTCGATTAGTCAATTTCACCATCACCCTCGTTTAGGTCGAGAAATAGTAATGTGCTTTTTGTTGATTGAAAACAAATCAAGCATTGATTCAAAATTCTTTTAACAGAACTTTAACTTTTAACTTTTAACAGAAACAACTCCCGACTAAAGTGAAAAAATCGACTATCACAAAGAGTCTGTTTAAAAAACAAAATCAACTAACACATTTTACTCAAACAAACAAGAATTTAAATGAGAAAATGAAAAAGAGTTGTTGCAAAACATCCGAATCATCATTAGTATAGGATACATTGAATCCTTTTTTACTCGATTCAACTATTTTCTCGCTTACCTCCTTTTTGTGCTCAGCCTCGCCGTTGAGACTTTCTGTAGCAGACGTTTCGTGGACACCATTCTGGCCATTTTCGAGTGCTCCATTCTCCGTCGTTCCGTTTTCAGTTTTGCCATTTTCGACCGTACCATTGGTGGTGCCGTGGTCTGCCGTTCCATTTTGCTGCTGGATGCAATACATTCCATTGCACGTGCGACGATCGATGAAGGAGATGTGGATGTTCGCCAGGCCGTGGAGGATCAGGAACGCGCAGCATAAAGGTTGAAATAGTGACAGGACGATACGCCGCCAAGTGCAATCGAAGACAGGAGCAGGGAAAATTTGGAAACGTCGAAAGTGAGATGGGATAGCAGAGAGAGAAGAGAGAAGGATAGAAGAGAGACATAGTGTGAGAAAAGAGAAAGAGATAAAGAAAACGGGTGTAAATATAAACAGATATATACAAGTATTGCATGAATGAAACCACCGAGACATAACCTTGAGGAAAGCGAGCCAAATTTACAGATAAACAAATGATGTGAGGCACACCAAAAACCACTCTTTTACAGATTAGTCAAAGCTCTGTTGAAATCATTCGAGCGATGCAATAGTTAACGCAAACTGTAACAAGCTAGCAGACAATCTAAACACGAGACACGCTGATTCAGGTGCATGTGTGTGCGATGAACAATCACAATCGTAAGAAGTTATGTGTTGCATTAGCACAACAATCACGACCGACGCTTGTTATGGTGAATGATTTCAACACATTAAAGACACTACGAAACACGTGAGTACAACACATCATGATTAATTTTACAAACTAGCTTATCATGTGTACAACCAAAAGTCAAACGTTTTTGAAGCACACACCGTAAACAGCTAATGAATGTGTTACATGCCGTGCACACGATACTAGTCGCAAATGATGAGTTAAAATACAACTCTAGTGTCGAAATCCATATTGTTCTAAGTATGGTTAGCTGAGAATCATAAATCATCTTTTCAACCGATCACACACAAAAACAAACACAACAGTTTCAGTGTGAGATGTTAATTAGATGATGTTCTTGCCGTTACAAGTAATGGAATATACTTTTGACTTTTAAATTTCACTCCCACATTGTTCGAAAAATATGGTTCTAGTTTTCAAAATGCGATTAAGACGATACAAGAAATTTGCAACGCAGAATATACAAATGGAACACCACGAAAGAGGGAGAGAAAGAGAAAGAGAGGAAGCTGTTTTATCATCACAAAAATCATTGACGAATAATCCTAGCACAATTTGGCAGAAGGAACAAACGACCGCTACAGAATCACTGACACTACATGACTAACCGAACTTTTTCGAGTGCAATATACAGTACTGACGTGGAAGAGTAGGAACAACGTTTGAGCAATGAAACTACATTTGTGATGTAGTGGTGGAACGGAATGTAACGAAAGGAAGAATTGCAACTGAAAGAATATTAATCAAGAATATAAAGCACAACGCAACAAGAGCAACTTCAAACCAAACCGGCAACAGCAATCATTCAATTCAGTTATGAATTCAATGTTGCAGAATGTTCATGTGGTGTATGTTGTGAAAAAAATATGCTTCTATTCATAAGCGAAACAAAAATAAATATTAACGCCAATGCATATAAATAAATTAACATTCTGTTGCATATAGTACACACACTCTAAAGTGTTCTTTAAATAAATAATAAATAATATCGATTATTGCAATACCATCACCCGCAGACTGGAACATATGACAATTTTATAAAAAAAAACACACTATAAAAAGGTTAAATTACAATAAATTAGTAAAATATAAAATCAAGCAGCAATGAAACCAGAACACACAAACGTAAACTTAATCGGTATTGTATGATTTAAAAAACATAAAATTCTTTCTCAGGCGTAAATAAAGCAGCAAACATCAACGGAGCAAAAATAACTTTAAGAAAAATAACAATAACGAAATGAAGTAGCAGAACTAGAGCGACAGCAGAAGAAAACAGGAAAAACAAACAGATATCGAAAAGATGGCGCCAACGAAAAAAAGAACAGAAACAAAATTAAAAATCAACTGCACTTGGATTGTAGTGGCGATTTTTTTCTCCTTTTCCGTTGGACCATCATCGATCGGCATGTTTCGGTATCTGAAGGAAATCTGCTCACAGGTGTTGTAATGAAATGAATACGCACGTATATGCGGGTGTATATCAGTGTAGATGTGTATGTGTGTATGCGCGTCGCACGTTATGTATCGAAAGACAACAGAAGAAAGAAAAGAACAGACAAACAGACAGACAGACAAACAAACAAACAGACAAACAAACAAACAGTCAAACAAAGCAATCAAAACAAACAAATATGCAGCACAAGAGAGTTTGCATCACGTTTGCTTCTCGTTCCTAGGCATGGGAGTAGGATGGTAAGATGGGCTGTTGCTGTAGTTGTAGTAGTAGTGTTGTGGATTCGCTAACAGAGAGAAGAAGAGTGAGTGTGAAAGATTATTCACCTTTTGCGCGACAGTTTCCTCAACTTCCGCCGGTACATCAGCTACGACGGGGGGCACAACTTGAGCCTCCGTGTCTTTCTCCTCCTCTACCGCCGTCTCCACCGTCGCAGTTGCCGTTGCCGCCGCCGTCGCCGCCGCCACCGCCGCTGCTGTCGTCGATGTCAAGGTGTCCTGGTGGACATCACCATCTGTGGTCTTTGCACTTTCTTCCACCTTCTCCACCTCACTGCAGTTAGCATCCGCCACCGCCGTGACGGATTCATTCAGCTGCTGCTTGCTCTCTTCTTTCGTTGCTGGTGCTTCGACCAACGTTGCCGGAGACGCGCTCTTGTCGTCAACCGACTGTTGCTCTGTTGGGGTGGTGGCTACTGTTTCTTCATGCTTGGCTACCTCTACTTCTGCTGCTGGAAGGGAGGATGGGATGGAAGTGTCGATGGGATCGTCACCCGCAGATGATGGTGCAGGCGGAGGCGACGGCAGGGCAGCGACGGAGTCGACTTCCGATTCCGCCACGACCGTCGGCGGCTCGGAGGGAAGCGCGATCGCCGTGGGAGACTCGGGCGGCGGAGGCAAGCTTACTTCGCTCTGGGATAGGGTCGGTGGCGACGGCAGCGATTCGAGGCTGTTCTGCTGCAGCGGCGACGAGATGTCCACCGAGAGGACGCTGGTGTCCTGCTGCTTCAGCTCGTCGACCGGCAACTCGAGGTCGGCCGGCACGGCAGCCGCAATCGTCGGCAGCGGCGATGGCAGCGAGTCGGGAACCGTTTCCTCATCGTCAACGGCCGGTGGTGGTGGCGGCGGCGGAAGATCATCGATGTTGTTGCTTATCTCATCGACCGCTTCCAGCTCCGGCAACGGAATAGTAGCGGCGACGGCGTCAGTCGGCGCAACCGGATTCTCCTGCTGCTCGACGACGGTGGGAGCTGCGCTAAGCTGCTGGACATCACCGGCCTCAATCTTATCGACCGCTTGTTCAAGAATTTCACCCACTGCCTTCGTGGCCGTTTCCTTGATCTCTTCCGTCACCAACGGTGCTTCGGGTGCTGGTGCCGCCGCCACATCTGCGACACTTTCCTGAACAATCGCTGCTTCAACAACCTCCTCACCGGAAGCAACAACAGCAGGCTCAGATGCCTCCTCCTTTGCCTCTACGGACTTGAGCGGACTGACATCCCCCACGACGGCGTCGCCACTGTGAACCTCAGCGGACTGTGCCACTACCTCAACCGACTCTTCGACAGGGGCAACAACGGCGGGTTCGCTTTCCAGAACCTTCACTTCGGACTGACGGCCGTCATGCGGAACCGAAACCAACGATGGATTCTCCTCCATCGATGACGGGTCACTTGCGACCTGCGACAGGGAAGCCTCAACGAACACCATCACCTGAGAGGGTGGAGGAATGGAGGGTAGTGGGGGTGGAGGCGTACTTTCACCACCGTCTCCAACCTTCTCGGACTCGCTAACAACATTGTCGGTGGTAGTGATGGGGGTAGTGGTGGTAGTAGTACTATTGTCAAGATTGGTAGTATGGGAAGGGGTAGTAGAAGTGGCAGCAGCAGATTCGCTCTCTACTGGCGGTTCGAGTTTGGTCTCTACCTCAACAGCAGAACTACTGGTAGTGGTAGTAGCACTAGTAGAAGAAGTAGATGTCTTTACCTCAACAACGGCCGGTTCCTCCTTCTGCTCAACTACTTTCTCTTCAACCGGAGCAGCAGCCGCAGCGACGGTCGTTTCCGGTTCCGATTTTTCTTCCTGCGCCACCACCGGGACGACGGTGGGTTCCTCCGCCTCTTTCGGCTGACCGTTCTCCACCACGGCGACTTCCTTGGCGACCTCCTCCACCTTGGTCTCCTCGACGACAGCAGGGGCAGCAGATTCTTGAGCCGCAACAGCGACTGCCTCGATCGCGGGTTCCTCTACTACTTTGGTGCTGTCGACGGCGGCGCCAGTGGTGGTAGTAACGTCAGCGGCAGCCGGGGCAGCGACGACAGGGGCGGCGGCTTCGACGGTTGTGGTGGTAGAAACTTCCGGGGCGGCGGCAACGGTGGCAGCAGTAGCGACGGTTTCCGTTTTCGTTTCGCTCGTTCCAGCCTCGGCCGTGGTGGAAGCGGCTTCCTGTGCCACAGCGGCGGCAGTTGCAGCGGCAGCATCCTCAGTGGGCTAAACGCGAGAAAAGACACGAAAGCAAAATAAACATTTAAGAACCACAAACTCACATTATATAAAAGAAAAGAAAAAAAAACACTGCAAACAAATCTTCCTTAAAAACACATATTCAAACGACTAGGTTGCGTCCTTCCGTCACAGCGTAATGCAGCACCACACACATGTAAAAGGGCATTTGATAATATGTTGCACATTGGCACGGTTATTCACCTTTACACCACCCATTTTGAAGTACGCAATCAACAGGCAAACAACTACTGAAACGATCACAATTGCCGGTAAAATCTTGACGAGCTTTTAGCAGCTTTCTTTGCCGATACAAAGAAAACTGAAGCGAACGGTTAGATAAGGCAACGGTTTCACAACACTCGTCTCACTAATAACCAAACGCTATAACAATCCACAGGCGCGTGCAGTTTCAAACGCACAATCCACAATCCAACAGTGTGTTTCACAGAACAATTCTTCAACCACAATGTATTACTCGGACAAGGATCTCGTACACCCGCGTCAGTCAGTGGATCGCTCCTCGGTAGTGCACGCAAACACACGCGCTTCACCACGGTTTGAAATAGTTTCCCGCGTTCGACGACCGTTCCCGGCAGAAGCTTTGGCTAAAACTGAACCCAACGCAGCGCAATACAATTTAATTTATATATCCGTCGTATGTGCCGCCGGCTGCCGCCGCTGCCACCGGATCGACACACGGCGACGTCTTCTTCGGAGACAGAGAAACGCGGACAGCATGATAGCTCTGTCTCGCTTGCATCGCTACACCACCACCCAAGCGCTAAACACACTCTTTTTGCTCTGCAGACCAACCTCTATCCGTTCCGTCCGTTTCGCGCACAACAACAACAGCCGACAGGCTGACCTAGGAAATACCAAATACCAGTGCGCACTCTTCAGGGGCCGCCGTCGCCACACGCCACCCCTCCTCCCGAACGATGGCGGTGGTCCATCTCTTCCCGTTCCCGGCTAGTGCTAGAGAGTTATCCTACAACGATTTTCGAAGAACCCACACACACACATGGCTGATACACCTCCACGACGTGGCAGAAAGGACGGCGGCAGGCAGCAGATAGGTTAAGCTCTCCTGCGGCAGGCAGGACGGGGAAGAACTAGTAAAAGTGACACCGCCGCTCCGCCACATACGATCGGCCGACGAAGGAAAAATGCAGGAAAGCGTCGAGTGCGCTCGCACCCCACACACTCATGGCTTCCCGGGCCCGCGACGTTTCCCGGTGTGCCGCGCTACGAGAAAACCTATTCACGCGGACGTCATCGAGGACGTCTCTCCGCAGCATCCGGACATCAGGAAGAGACCGTCCACGTTCGCCGTTGTGCACTGAAGCTGTAGGGCTGAAGAACGAGATATTTAGCTTCAGCAGTTTCATTCAGTTCGCTTCAACCCGCGGATGTTGGCATGGGTAGAACGGGCAACAACAACACGAAAAAAACTTGGCCCCGTGTTAGCACAACCGATCCGGTCGAACGGCAATTGCGGTGTGTGGGATGATCTTTTGCAGCGGTATGTACAGGCAAACAGCAGAGCAGCACACGCTGAAGATCTTAGGATGAAAAATCATTTATTCAAGCGCAATAAGGGAAACACAATGGTCTATCTTATACTGCTAATCTGCCCGCAGCAGTAGGACGTTCGCTAAAATAAGGAGCATAACAAGAAATCAAGAACTTAAGTTCAATTATCGTTTGGGGATTTATAATTTTAATTGTGTGCACTCCATTCCTCAGATGGTCTTAATGAGGGCTGAGCAGAGCGAAAGCCTACAGCATCATCCCACACACAATCGGTGTGTGCGACGAGACGAAATGAATGGCGAAGTAATAACAAAACTATCCGGTATCGGACACCACCACCGTCCTGCGGCGGAAAATCCAGAGCATTCGATCTTGCGCCGGGACATGGTGGTGTCGTTGCGATACCGTCCCGTCCTCCTATATCACGCTACTTTATTTGTCAAGCAAACCGGCGGAAAAGGTATCGCTCCTCTCTCGCCCACATGCACACACAGGAAGAGACAGGAATAACTGCGCAAACAGCATAGCTCCCCGGTGGATATAAAGTGGATGCAAAAATCAACAATAAATCAGCACTCCAACGTCCAAGTCCTCCGCACAAAAAAAAACGGGCTACCGATCGCCCGCGATCAACAACCACACATATTTACATGCTCTTCATTTTCAATTAAACATCACATTCACCGCGTGCTGTCGTGTACTCCTGGCGATAAAGACTTGTGCCGTTTCCTGGAGCGCGCAAACCACGTGGGCAGGGCCGCTGCTAGAGCTTTCCTACGCAGCCCACAGGCGTCAGAGGCATTTGATCTGGGAACAAAGCTCCTACTCGCTTTTCCGTTCAAAACGCCACCGTGTGTGTTTGCAATTGGGGAGAAAAAATGCATTTTTTAAACGTGTTTTATTTCTACGGTCACGAATTAGGCTGACGCAGTTGCTGTTAAGGTGTCTTTTTTTATCTATATCAACCTTCGCCAAACAACATGATTCGCAAACGCCAAACAATCAACATCCACAATGTGATCCAACCGAATGCGGGGATGGTGATGATGGTAAAAGATACTCCCTCACTTCCTCTTCGTGTGGCCGCCGCCGGGCCTGTCACATTCCACACGTTTCACACACCGAGTGGCGCGATGCAATCTCCCTGGGCCCCCCCGCCGGAAGATGGTGATACCGAAGGAGAACGGTTTATGGCTTCCGAAATGAGGCAGCAGGTGTGCGCACATCACAACAGGCTCTTTCCGTGCAGCCGTGAGGTAAAATCAATCAGGCGTAGCTATTGCGTTGTTACGTTTCTGGGCCGGGTTTTGGATACACGGGTTAGCAGTCGCCACAGCTAAAGGAAAATGCATGCGGATGCACAATCGCCTTTTCGGTGCGCCATTATCTTCGTGGAGTCCGCAACCACACGAAGTCTGTCGCAAACGAGCGCAGCGGCAAGCTAGTGTTGCATGCGACACATTACACGTCCGATGGTGAGGAATTTGACATGCTTGATTGGATAAGGGTGGTATTAATCTTATTGGATTAACACGAAGCGTGTCAGACGTAGAAATGGTTGTTCACGTGGAGTTCTTCTTAGGGGTGTTGGAGAAATCGAACAACACAAGCGAAATCTACCCACATTGACAATGCTTCCTAATCTGTTCTCTTGACCATGAGAACATACTCTCAGTTCTAATCATAGTAATAGTATGTATCTAGTATGTATAGTAATAGTATCTAATCATAGTATGACAGCACATACGTCATATGTCAGGAATGATTTACCTGCTGTATAGTATGTACGTAGTGCCATTTGTATGCTTACAACATTATGTTTGCCCAGATCCTTTTCTTCATTGTGGCACATACGTATTGCTAAAGTAAGGTTATGTCTACCATTTGATTACCTTCTTCTTCAATTCCATCTCTAGAGACAAGAAAGATGTTATCTAATTTCGCCAGTGGATAAGCGATGGACACTATTCGTAAGATAGCGAAATGCTTTTCTCATTAATCATCACCACAGGAAGCCTATCCTCAACCCCATGCATGTAGTGGAGGATAAAGCCCGAGAGGCAATCTAAAACACGGCTCCAACACCACTTGCCTTTGCAACCTCCTGCAGTTTAATTCAGCCGGCTCGGCATGCGTTTTTACACCTACGTCAAATGGTAGCAGCAGCGTTTGAAAAAAGGAAGCAAACAACACGCTCCTAAACTGATCACAACCGAAAACAAAGGAAACTGGTGGTGTATTTTGTCGCCATTTCTTGGAACTAGCCAGAAATGTTACTCATTATGGGCACAACCCGGGAACGGCCTGAACCGAACGACTAAATGTGGCCAAATAGAACACTACACAAAAAAGAGTGGCTGCTGACGCCAAGTTTGTCTCGGTTTTGGTGAATGAATAAATACTGTATTGTTTACCCGCCGAACCGAGCAATGAGTAATGCAGTCGAACATTTCCGCGTGGTGTTTATATCATCGATAAAAGAATGCCAGGCGTTGAGAAGAACATCATTTGCGATTGATTGAATAGAGCATAACCACAGCACCACAGAGCGTCGCGCAACCTAAGAGTGCTGGGTCATGGCTCGTTCGCAAATTTACTGACCTCAATTAGGTTTAAAGATGTGGTGGGCGCGAGCACACACACAGCAAAAATGCAACAATGTTACAATTTTTCCAACCGGCCAGATTTAATGATTCGCTGCAAGGACACGCCATACGACATACGGGGCAGAGTATGACGTTGTTAGATTTGTGGTATTTTTTTAAAATAAACACAACGTAGAACCTTTCGCGCGGAGAATTCAGGTTTTGTTTATTTTGCTACGCACGATTGAAGCGGACGCGCGGAACGCCAAAAACGCCATCATCCCACAAGCACACATTGCTTAAATTAGGCGACGGATAAATATGCGTCAGCAAAAGAAAAATATATAAAAACCGGCCAGAACACGGGGTGCCGGCGAAATGCATTTTGAAAAGCTTTGTCCGGAAGGTTCGCGCTAGCAGATGCGGAAAAGTGACGTGATGTCTGTATGTGCTCTCAGCAAATCTTCAAAATATGGCAATTGGAGCGTTGTCGCATGATGTTTAATAAGTTGTTTTGAGCAACACTTTCCACTTTCGAACGTTTTCCTCGTTACCGTGGCAATTACTGCTCTTAAACCCCGACTTTTCCCGAACAATATATCTATACCCAATAAACAGTATTGTTCGCTTCACCATTTTTGCTGATATGATGACTCCCTTCCAGGTTTCGGAACCATTCAACCCCTATGTTCGACTGACTCATCGCGATCCTTTCCATTTTTCCTATATCCCTGTGCGTTCACTACTACTCAACACGGTCAAAGTCAAGTTTACCGAACGCGTGTCCGACGAACGAGTCCTTTTTTTCGCATCCATCGACGACCCCCCACTGCCATGAGTCACGAATACTAGCGACGTCGGGGTGTACCCATGTACAAATCGTGCAACATAACCCTCCCTCTCTTCATGCATTGATGGATCAAAATTTGATTTGCAAAAATAAGCCACTTGTGCAAAGGTACGGCTCCGGTTAAAAGGGAAGGTTTAGCACGGTACACAACGACGACGACGGCCATGACCATGCGCCGTACGCAAAAACGCTCCGAAGAGGTAGGATTTAATTTTAAATGAAGCAGAAAGGGGACGCGAACGCACGGACAACTAATGTTCGCCCTGGAAATTAAAACATTCTGCAGCCGAACCTTTGAGAGGGAGTTTGGGTTTATCGACCGTCCCCGCCACACCCCGATTGCAGCACGGGCTGGACGTTTCTTTCTTTATATCACCCTTTTTTCGATTCGCAATACATTCCAAACAATATAGTGTGCCGGTTTCACCCGATAACTTGCTCTGCTGCTGCTGCTGCTGCCGGGCTCGTGTATTTTCTACAATCATTCTGCAGCAGACTGAAGCGAATTGGCTTAAAACCACTATTTATTGCTCGCAGGTGTTGTGCGGAGGTAGAACATCGCGATTTCATTTGCTACCGCCAAAGGGTGCAAGTGTTGGGGCAAAACAGGGGTTTTGCAGAATATTGAAGAGTATAACACCCCCACTGCAGGCGTTGCAGGATGTCATTATAATGCTTATATTATAGTTAGAGCAACCGGTAGTAGAAGATAATTTTACAAACCTCTCAAAACATCTAGAATCTGAAAAGCAAACATAATGCTTCCACTGTCTGTTTTCGTGAGAAAAAAAGAGAACTGTAAGAGTGAGAATCCCTGACTCATTACCGTGTAGTTAGTAGCATGTAGTCGCATCAATCCATCATCACCCGCAAACATGGCTAAAGTGTGATTAACGAACGCGCTCCCATGCCTTATGACAGGCGGCGAAAGAAAGGAATCTGCGCAGCGTTAGTTTCCGCAGAACAGCTGACTTTGCGCAATATGTGCTGGCCTTGACCGCAGCAAAACTGACGCAAACTACGTGCCAGTTATTTCGGCCAGCAGCAGAAGCAGCCGCCGCGTTCACCGACCATTTACCATTACTAACCACTGAATCAGCACATGCATTGCTGCGCCAAAAAAAAAGGATCGTGATTAACGGGTGAACGTAGTTTCACGTACGATTTCAATGTTTTCAATACAACATTTTTCCACGCGTCTTTTACATTTCCGCGTTTAATATTGATTATAATAGAAGCAACAAAACACACACACAGAGACACACCACAGAAATGCGCGCCCGCGGGATCAATAGAAACATTTCCAACGTTGGCGCACGCGACCGTAAAGTAGTAAAGACGTCGTTTGGCCAGTTGGTCCATCATTTTCCGGCCGACTACCAAAGGAAATGTGTTTTTTTTCCGAAATTTCCATCCACTCCCCCACCGTTTGGTGCCCCCATATCGTGCCATCGATGCCAGAATATGCCGAACGGGGGGATGGGCGTTGTGTTTTGTGCAATGCGCGATTTTCGAAAATAGAAACTCAACAGGTTCAACTACTTACGAGCGAAAACGGAATTTTGGAAACCGGCGTAGCGCAGAGCAGATGGCGCATCGGATCCGGACGCCGGTGCTAATCACCACCATGCAGCAGCAGCAGCGGCAGAAGTGGCAAAAGATCGAATTTTGTGATAGTCGTAAATTTGCCGGCGTTCAAGGATAACATTTCATATCGCGTCTTTTATTAGACGCGTCTATAGGACAGCCGGTAGTATTTTTTAAACTATAAACACTACTAAAAAGTTGATTGATAATTTTCTTCCATCATTGCCTACATTATAGATCCAGCAGGGCTGCTGCCGCTAGTATACCATTCGATCGCTTCCCTTTCAATAGGGACTCTCCTAATGCTATCGATAATCATAAAAAAATCCACCATCTTCATCCACCATCGAGTGGGTGGTTTTTGTTTCGGTTTTGAGCAATAGTTTTTCTGTCGAAATATTTAAAACCCATGCCCAAGTGTTGGTTCACAGCAAACCACTCTGGTGCGATGAAAACAAAAACCACACCGAGCAAGAACACCCCGGAGCTCACTCACTTCAGCGCGGCATTTTACGTCAATATCCTTGAAACACACAGGAACTCAAGCAACCACGCGCAGCTAATGTATTTAGAGGAAAAGTGAAAACGACATGCATATACACACCACCGCCTTCATTTGAAAAGATGTAGGAAATGATGTCGTTTGAAAAAGCGACAGTGCCACACACACACCGCATTGGCGCACAATATTTACCCAATCCCTCGGCGACAGTGAGAGGGAGCGACGCACCCACCCAGGTGGTGGCGCGGAAGCAAAACATTCTTGACACTGAACTTCTTCACCAGGCCGTTTTGCGTTGGCCGAGTTGACCGAGCCGGCCGAGTGGTACAACCGTGTTGCGTTTAATACGCGTACCCCACTGTTGTTCGGTGCAGCGCAGGAATATGTTGTAAATTTGATTTGTTTTTGGGCACTTATGACCGAGCGTTGTATTACTAAAATTATGATTTGGTTCGCCTAACAGTGCAGATTTATCATATTTATACACAACAAATCGATTATATTATCTCTGTGTCTTTCCGTTACAAAAACACGCTCCTACTAGTTTGTTCTTCGGTTAGCAGTAAAAGCAAACCCCAAAACTATGTAAGTGTCAACACACTATTCGTTTTTTGGGCAGCTTGCCAATCTATCATACTAGATTATAAATCTGCTCCCGTTACTTGTGGCGCGATCATCCGTTTCATCGTTTAACGCGGCTGACAGAGATGACGTAGACGGAGCGTGAAATTAAAAATGAGCTCAAAGCATGCGAAATACGTTGGAGTTTCTCCAAGGCGCATTCGAATGGGGCAGGGGTCGGCAAAGCCAGGATAGAGGGCCAAGCATCGAGACACGGCCAGCTGATTTAATCCGGTCGTACTGGTTTCTGCTATTAAAAGAGGAGAATGAAGCATTCTTGAAGAAAAAACAAAAATTCACAACAAATATCATCTAATTAGGAATGCTCATGAAAGTTAGCATTTGTAACAGATATTTTCGGTTAACTCTTTATTCAAGTCGGCAGACATGACCGCATAGAAAATAATAAAAAAACGAAATAGGCCTATCCCTGGAATAGTAAATACGAACGAGTTGGCAAGGGGGTGAAATGAACGTGTCAACTATAGCACCAAATTTGAGCAAATGCCAATCATAGAAATGAACTTATCCAGAGCATATGACAAGAAAATATTCCACAGTTTGTTGGACATCGTTGTGACTGTTTGAAACCTGTACGAAACAGACTGAATGTTGAAAAAGTAATATCGAATGGATGGTAAATGAAACTTCCACGTAGGACAAAACGGTTATGTCTTTAGAGACACACATTCATGCAAACACAAACGGAACTACCGTATATAAACTCGAAACAGAAGACAGAACATAAAAGTTCATCACTGCAATTTTCCCCCCACATGATTAGTGCAAACTGAACGAAAACACAGTGTTTCTTTTACGTTTTTTTTTGTTGGTTACGCGTATCACCACTTACCTCCTCGGGGACTTTCTCGCACTCGCCGTTCACCCGCTCCTCGTCCTTCTCCTTTTTGGCCGGTTTCTGTTTGTCCTTTTTGCTGAACGACAGGCTGCGGAAGGACCACTTCTTTTTCGGTTTCTTCGCCTTCTTGCCGGCCTCGTCCGCCGGTGCTTTGCTGTCGTTCAGCGACTCGTCGTTGCTACCGTTCTCGAGCGTCTTATTGTTCGCGTCCGACTCGGCGCCTTCCTTCTCCGCGGTCGGCGTGGTTACAGCGGCCACGCCGGTGGTGGTATCGCCGCCGCCACCACCATCGCCACCCTCTTTGTTGGCCTTCTCTGTTGTGGAGTCCTTTTCGTTTTCGGCAGCATCGGTTTCCACTTTCGTTTCCTGCGTTTCCGGCCCAGGGGGGAGTTCGCGAAATCCGGCGTAGAAGGGTGCCCCGGACGGACCCGGAGATGGCGCAGGCCAGCGGTAAACGACCACACAACATATAACACACGCACCATTACAAGACAGAACGAAAACATTCCCAAATGGTGGTACGGAGTTGTGTGCGGAGTGGTACGATGAGTATGAATTAGTTTGTTTGTGTGTGATGCGTGGGTAACATATGCGATGAAACACGTCATGGAGAGAGAAGAAAAAAAATGGAAAACATTTGATTAGTAAGGAATGAGTTTAAATGGAGCAAATACAGTCATTGGTTCAAACACATCAAATCACAAAGTGTTATTACCGCGCGGTACGCAGTGTGATCAGAATTTCACAGTAATTTATTTTACAACAAAACCATCCAAGTATAATTCATTCCCTTAGTATAAAACTGCTTCTAACAATTAAGTAATCCTTACAGAAATTTCCACAAAAATACTCGAACGTGCTTAACAATATTCTCCAATGCATCACACGGACGATCAGTTTGAAATCCGTTTGCGCCTAACAGTATGCAATGCTCGTGCACTGCCAAGCGTTACACGTTACGCGATCATCCAGCTAACGCATGGATAGACAGACACACTTGGTTCGCTTGGCCAGGCGCCAAGGCATACTTGATGCTGCAACGCAAGATGATACAGGTTACGCTATTTGATAGTGGAAATCGTTCAATACTCCACGAACAATCGAAACTTGTCATGTAAACACAGTGCCACAGTGCAGCGCAACTGCCTGTCACTTATTCTAAAGGCATCGCGCACATTCCAGGCGCGTGCTTCATCCCGACAGACAGAGTTGCTGCTGATACGGGAGGAGTACACGTACGTTACCCCCTCGCGTTGATAACCTCTGTCCACCCGGGGTCGCTGGCAAACGATGGTTGTAAAGTAAACACACCGTCCGTCTGCCTATTTGCTGTTGATACGACAAACAAACTATATTTCGGCGCCACACTGCCTGTCAATAATAGTCATCACCAACAAAGGTAAGCATCCCCACCCCATCGCTCCCTTTGCAACATGGAAGGATGGAAGGAGAACGTGGCGTTTAAACTGCGTTTTTTCCGTCGCTTTCACGGTCGAATTGCAATAGCCAGAAATAGCCCACCGACCGTTAGACTCCGGTCCTTATCGCTTCTCCGCAGACCACAACGCGCTGATAATCCTTGTGGCACTGCGTTATAAATTAAAACTGTTTACAAAACCGTGCTTCTCATAAGCCCCCGGACATTGGGGATGCATCGATGAATCACACTAAGCCGGCGTGGGCAGGGAATCAAAGCGCGACGCAAAATACTAATTAACCCAATCGTCAAATCAAACCGTCCATCTCGAGCATAAAGCGCCGCACTCTCACTATATAATCACGCGGTGTCCGGCACTCGCACGGCATGGTAAAAGCAGGAAATGCAACCATTCTTCCATTATCGCACTCGCCGCCAGCGTCTAGGTGGCACGTCGGAACGCCATAGACCCGGCCCCGGGACAACCTTTTGCGCGCAAATAGTCACACAAAACGGCGTCGACCGAAGCCTTTGAGCTGCCGGGCTAAGCGAGAGGGAAAGAAACAAAGAATTATGATCATGCGCCATCCACGCAACGGCTTCGCGGATAAGGTGGAGTACAGCAACGATTCGTTCAATCGCGCTGCACTTTAGCCTTTCTTTTTTAGGCGTCCTGACCGGGTTGTTCGTCGTCGGTGGGGAGAAGACAGGGGCGCGCGCGCACACGGTGCGGGGAGTCGCGCAATTAACGTAAAGCGAAACAAATGGGACAGAGAGCAGGCGCACGGCCGGCCATCGGAGTCTTGAGCGCGCCAGCCAGCGGGCGCGCGCGCCCGATTACCGGAGGTACAGTTATGATCGTGATTGTTTTAAACGAGAGCAAAGCAATACGTTCCTTTATTTCCCCCCTGTCTGCACGACCCCCACGACGACGACACGCGCTTACGGCTGCCTCCTGCGCCTCCTTCGTGCTTACGATCGCATTTCTATTCTCCTGAGGTGAGGGGAGCTCGAAGAAAGCAAAACCCAAAAACCGATCTAGCAACACAAATCGAGGATTCCAGGGTACCCTGCACTGCTGGCGATTGCTCACCCACGTCTCTCGATTCCAATTAATCGCTATTGACGTGCGCGCGGCACTGCACTAGGCTTCCGTGGCAGTGTGCTCCTGCTGGACCCGCTGGAAGTTAACCTTGTTTACGGTCAGTTACTTCTGGACGCGGCGTTACGCCCGAGGGGGGGGATTTTGAACACAACGAGACGCGCTTCGCGCTTCGATAAATCACTGTTATATCGAAGAAAGAAATCATAAACATCCAATTAAGTGTATTTCAATTGCCATTCGACTCATTCATCCTCCGCGTGGAAGAAAGCTAACGCACTACGAAGAAATCTTCTTTAAAACGTTGCTGTTGTGTGGCGATAAGACAATACTGCAAATGAATACAATCCAAGTTAAGCAGTTAAGAATATATGATTAGTAAGGAGCAATTTGAGTATCTCCATTTAGAGGGCATCGTTTTTATAACGACATTATTCTTCAAGCTTCCATTAAGCGTTCCCTGCAGAGGCATGTGGACAAAGACATAGCTCCCGAAAGAATATTCAGCGGCGAAAAGGGATGATCGCTACCGTTTCTCTCACGTTATTATGCTTTCCAACGAATTATAACCCAAACAGTCCGTAGGTGCCCTCGGGCGAGGGTGAATGGTTCGAACTACCACTACTACCACTGCTGCTGCCTGCCCTATCTTGCTGCTGTGAGAAGTGTGTTACACACCTCTGCATCGTCCACAGCAACCGTAAAGTTTCGACCGACAACGTTACAACAAGACACGCGTGGGCCCAACGGAGCATTAAATCTCGAAAGTAATCATACCGTTAGAATGCTGACTCCCGCCGCATGCCGAAGGGCAAGATGAAACCGCCCGCCCGCGGTATGTGCATTAGAAAGCTATCAATCAAACACGGACGCAATAGAAGCGTGCTCCGAACTTCGGGTGAAAAGTGTGAACAAGAGTGAAAAGTGCGCTCCCCCCCCCCCCCTCCGATCGGAGAATCGCTTAAGTTTCCCTTTTTTTCTCACGAGTATCTCCCAACAACAACCACGCGCAACAGCATTTACGCAGCAAAACACTTTCTTCACCTCCCACACCCAGCACACGCACGCGGCAGCAGCAGCAGCGATCGGATCTCACTCATCCTCCGCGTGTATCATCGTCATCTGACGATAACTATTATGCACGCTTCACTTCGCAAAAATGCAACGGAGCAAGAATCGTGCATTATGGCCTAACGCCTGTGATTGAATCTTCCGTCGTGGTAGGGTGGATCTAAGAAACTGATGCGCTTCTTGTAATTAGGTTAATTTATGCAAAAAGGTTACAAATTAAATTCTCTCGCAAAAGTTTTGCATGACCATTACCGGTGTGTGTGTACCACAACCACTTTCTACCGGGGATGAAATATATTTAGAATCTGCAGGCAGAGTCGATACCTCGGCTTCTACCGCATAGGAATTCGCAGTTTTGTTCCTTTTCTTCCTACCAATCACGCCTGGCGTCCTGCTCTTACCGATCGTAAGTTGATCGACATTCATTGAACGGAAAAGTGCAAGACATGACACACCAGACAGACACTTCCTGGTGCAAGAAACGCACAGCGTAAATTTAGAAAACACGCTTCCCTCCTCCACGATGGCTTCTTTCTCTTTCA
This sequence comes from Anopheles dirus, assembly GCA_000349145.1. Lineage (NCBI taxonomy): Eukaryota > Metazoa > Arthropoda > Insecta > Diptera > Culicidae > Anopheles > Anopheles dirus. Next base: position 8,953,838 of record KB673090.1, on the reverse strand, counting down.
ATGCATATAATTAACCACTAAATGGCATAGTCGTGTGTCCAATCCATGACGGCCCTGCTGCTGCGAACCGTTCTAAGCAAAAGCGATCTGAAAACACACAAAGACACGATTGGGAAATATTTTCTCACGCAACCATCACAATGAGCAACGAATGCAGATTGACACATCCTCTCGCATCCAAACAAACCAAAAAAGACTCGCGTAATAGTTTGTTAGGTACAGAACAATGTTTATCTACCCGTATCGTTGCAAATTAATTATAAATAGCCTTTTGTAGGGTTAGAAGAGCATGATGCAATCGCGGCAAACGAAACGTTGGATGATAATTACCCTGAGCCACATCCTATACTAAGGAATAAGGCTGTGACAGCTGTCATGTAAAGGAACGTTCACCTGCAGAAAGCATAGTCTACCAACTAAAATTTTTACAGTATTTACCTTTCCTGCGAGAGAAAATAATTGATCATTTCCTACATCTTAACTCAAATTAAAACTACATCTTAACTCAATCTACAATCGTCAGCGTTCAGAACATTCCAAACATCTACGAAAAGATAAACACTAAGCAGATGCATACAAATCATGATCAGCCCGAAATTTATCTTCCGTAGCCATTTCCTTCCTTATAAGCATGTTTCGTGCCTTCGGTGGTTGGGTTGCCCTCCGTATCCACAACTAATGCTCTGAAAATTCCACCGCCTTCCATCTCATTCGGGTGTGCGTTTCGTTCGGAACGCACAGAGAGACCACACGATGGAAGATGGTGGTGTATCACGTTTCACAAATTGAACTTGAACCTGCGCCGGCGGTAGCATCAACATTACGCCACACAAACAACAACCGGGACGAGCAACACGTTAGCCCGAAAACAAAGGACAACTCCCGGCGACGGAGGGAAAGTAAAAGCCGTCAAAAAGCAATTCCATAACTAACGATTGAACTTTCTCTAATTAGCTGGCAGCAGCGCGCACCACCGAGCACGGCGTGGTTCTGGGGGAGAAGAGCGAGAGAATGAGAGAAGAACCCGGGCGCAACCTTTTTCACGCCAGCATTATAATTTTCTACCCACGGTCGTTGCTCGTCTCTTTCACAGGTTCTTAAAGATTATTTAACGTCTATAAGTCACGCAATAGGGAAGCTGCCGAGCGGGGTTTTATCTCCCCAAACGGAACCGGCGAGAGCCGGGGTGTATCAAAGGCAGGGGATAGAAACCAACTAAGACCCCGATGGAGAACGTGTTTATCCGGTGGGACACGCTGCGCGTGTTGGCGAGGGAGACGAATAATTCAACCGTCCCGCGGGAGTATGCGCGTCCCGCTCGAAGAACCTACCAATCCTCAGGCCCCAGGTTGGCGTTCAATCCTGCTCGTTGGAACATTTGCTTTGTTTTCGTGCTACGTTATGACATTTAAAAACTTTAAGCGATTATAAAATGCGTATTTTTGTATCCAGTCCGAAAAGTCCAATAGCTTCCCGATATCTGTCTCACGATCGATTCTTCAATCGACGCTTAGATAGAAAACAAAACAGGAGAAAACCCTGAACGAAACCAAACACGTAGTAGCTCTCCTGACCGAAACGACGATCCGGAATATTCGTAGATAAATTCTTGACTTTATGACGATGTTTTTGACTGCAGTAGATATTCTCTACCTCCATCGTCTGACGGTATGACACGGGAGGGTGTGTTGAGATTTATTTGACGCGCGTAACGGAACGACTGTGCACGTGCATCTTGTACACCAGACCAACAAGATTTAAACCTGTGCCTGTCTATCTGGCGTCGTACATATATGAATCTGACACAACGCCTAAAGCAAGTGCAAGATATTTGTGTACATTTGGAAAGAAGAAAAAGTGTTTTTTGGCTTTAGAGAAAAACGAAAAGCTCATATAATTTGGCGTGAATTTCAACTGTATAATTCCATTAAATTAGTCATATGAATTGTATTATAAATTAAAAAAAAACTTACGAGCAATAAAAAGTTACTGCAGTCACGTTTATGTTTATGGGACACACCCCCGGCAGGTAATCCAATCTTTACGATACGCGTAGGCTAAACATCGAGAAAATTATCACCTCCATTACAACCGCTAATAAATTGTGCATATAATGCACGCGGTGTTGGTGGTGGTGGTGATGGTGTTGCTTTCTCACCACGATCACCATTCCACCATTCAAGTCTCCTACGCATGTGCGCCTAGCCAAACGATGGAATATCTCAGTGGATTATGCCACTAAAAGTGGCGTTTCTCCTTCTATTCCATTCCGATATAAAGAGTGGAACAAAATAAAAAAAAACGCTAAACAAAACAAACCGAAACCGTTCCGGCACCTCCGACCGACGACAAGTTCATAATACGAGACGCAACACCAAACGAATGCCAAGGTCTCTCGCACTGCGTGAGGTAGGTCAGTGTCGTACTACGGGGTGGTCCACAATAAATGAACACGAATTAAGGCATCAATAATCTCGAACGCAATGGAGTAATTTGTGCGCACTGTGATCGCATGCATTATAAGAAGTAAATAAAATAGAGAAAAATTGATTGCTGACATGATGTGCATCATGTAACATACATTAAACGCCTTTGTTTTGAACACAAAATAAAGCAATTAAAATTACATTTTTGAAACAGTTTCGAAGTTTTCTCGTTGTTTTAAACCATATTGTCACTCTAGATTACCCATAAGTCAATTCACATACGATTTACAATACGACAGATAAAACATAAAATATGCGTTGTATTCAAACATAAACGTATTATTTTCTTACTAGCTAGCTATTCGTGTTGCACGAGTGTTAATAATGATGAACATATGCACGCGGATCCGCGTTTTTACAATACTTACATTTTCACCGTCGTTGTGTTGAGCATCTCCATTAGCTTGTACTTTCAGCTGATCTACTTCTCCGATCTTTTCTAGCTTTCCGGTTCCTTCCGTCACAACCGCTTCCTTGGCCGGATCTGTGGTTATGTTGACGGAACGCTTACTCTGTGCCAATCCCATTGTTTATTTTTGTATGATTTAGGTTTTATCTGCAAAGAAGGATAAAAACGAGAAAACCATATAGTATTACTGTATTGTTACATTACACGCACATTTTTTTTTAATAATCTCCGTTTCTCATCAAATAAATATGTATGTTCTGAGTGATATAGAAGCGTCACCGTTTTCCTCTCTTCTTTAGGTTGGTTCTTTTTCTGCAGGCATATCTAACATTACGAAGTTTAGGATTTTTTCACCCAAGTGGATCTAAGTGGAATCTTTCGCCATAAACACGTTTTTCCATAAATTTTACGGTTTGCTATGTTGCAATGAGCTAAGGTCAATGACGCAGCGAATTGTACAAAAGCCACGGTGTGTAACGTTAGCCAATGGAACGCGGAGAAAAAGTTTCTTTTCTACATGGAGCATCTGCAGCCATATACGTAGAGAATCGGTAGGAACAAGCCTCTTTGAAGCGCGTACTTTTATTTCTTTTTCTGTTACATTCTTATGGTATGTTCCGTACAGCAATTCATGCGCTGTTGAAAGTTAAAATAGAAGGAGATCTTTGAATATTTTGCATTCTAGACAAAGATTATAAAAACATTGTATGTAATGTATAACAATGCAGATATATAGCTATTCCAAAGCTAGCAAGTAATAATTAGCAAAACTAAAAATCAAACTATATACAGATTAATTACTTTCCAATCATTCCAAACCACCCAGCTTGTTTCACGGGAAAACAAATCAATCAACTTGTTAACGCATAATGCGTAACAAATAGAACAAAAAATTTGGTTGATAAAAACTCAGCGCGGAAGGAACTCAAAAACTACGCCGATCGCGATCTTTCCGTGATGGGCAGCGCGCTATAAATCAAGTTCGCGAGCACATTGGACTTAAATATCGAGATTAATGATCATGGAAAGCAGGCGAGCGCGGAGATGCCAGTCACCATAACCATCTCCTCCCCATCAGGCTTTAACTGAACCGGTAGCACTTAATGAGCTGTTGACGTCAACCCGCCACATTCAGGTTCTGTTTCTTCATGTTCCTTTTATAACGAACAAAAAACGGGTCGTCGATGCAGGAGGAGCAAGAATTGAAAAGAGATCGCGTCCATCTCGGGCTACTTGGATAGGGAAATATTATTCACCACCGTTTGGCGTTGCGCGTACTTAAATGTTTAAAATATCTATCGAAAAGCATATTAAAAGATATCGTAATACAGCTCGCTTAAACAAAACGACAACATAACGACGCACTTGCTTCATCCGCAAGGTCACACGTTAGTCTTTCAATGCAACGCTATTGCTTTTCTTTCAAACATGCACTCTTCACGTCCGAAACGTGTAGCGAGAGTCCACACCCCAAAAACACCATTCGTAATGGTCCCATACAATACCACCAAGCCGCAAAACCCGCGACATAGTTCGCTCCTCGAAGTCGTTAAAATCACTCGTCGGAACAAAGTCCGTAAATGTCTTCATCCACATCCCGGACGAACCTCCATGATGCCGGCACTACGGCAGAGGAAAAACTAACGTATAAATATCAATGAAACCTCATTCATTTGACGCGCAACCCCCTGTCAATGTCACCCGTGGCAGGCCAGAACATTCCGCCAAACCCTCAACGAAAAGCCCACGGCGACCACAAATAAAATGAAGCTATAACAACATCGTTTTATGCCTTTTGGAGGAGGTAGGCTCGGCGCAGGCTAACCTTCAGGATTTACGATATTCAGTAGGGAGCCGAAATATGCACAATCCGCTGTTCCGGTACCTAATCAAATAGCAAGAAATTTCTTCCCTATCACATCGAGAAATGCCAAATGATATTTGCTTCACAGAAATCACTTTATCTCACAGTAGACATGTGATTTTCCTTTGATAATTAAAGTATATTTTAACGATTAAATAAAAACAACTTGAATAAGAGAATTTGAAGTATCAATTAGCTGTAGTTAGGTCTCTGTACAATTAATAAATACAATATACGATTATTGCAGACAATTACAAAAATTACCCGAACGATCGTTGGAATAAACATTCTTTATTACCTCAGTGACTACTCTCATGAGCAATTGTGTAAGGCACGCACCAACATCCACGATCGTGCCTGATTCCCTGTTTTTACAACTCATTACCTTTTCCAGTCACATCTATTACTTTTTGCTCATCAAATAGACTACCTGAGGGAATGTAACATTTATCAAATTTTATTATCTTCCTACCACCCCTCCTCTTCGCAGCTATAAAAAAGCAATCCCAACGCTGACTGAGCCTGGTTTTCCTGATAACAAAACGATGATGAGCAGCTAAGCTTTTCCACGCACCCTAGCGAACAAAACGCAAATTAATTCCCACCGGAATCACCGGAAGAACACATTTCAACGGAATCCGGCTGGTTGCAAATTCTTCGCGGTGATATGCATGAATCACCGCACCGGCGGCGCTCCATAAATACCGCCGCTGGGTAATGTTCTGTTTCGAATTTTAGCTGACTCCACGCGCCGTGACACCGGGGGCAGGAGGGTTTGGTGACTCAGCGCGACATCATTCGCGATTGCCAGTAAAATTGGCGAGAATGTTCTAACAATTTCAATTAAACAAGAACCACACCATATAGCAACAGTGCTTTCGTCAGCGCTTTACGCCCTAGACCAAGGCCGGTGAGTGGTAGGTGGATATCGCGTACTAGCTGCGCGGAGCAAGCAGGTGTTCTCGCCATCCGTAGGAGACCATTAAAGCTGCCTTTAATGTGGATGCAAAAGCATCGGTGCGGCCGTCAGTGCCTTTCAGTGCGGCTTTGTATCGAGTGTCATTAGGGTAAATAGACATATGCCCCTTTTCCAGACAGCAACAACAAAAGAACCCGCATCTTCAGACCCTTACATAATCGCCCATCGACGGGGTCCAGTTGTGTGGTGCAACAGTTCACGCGTGCGCTCGCCTATGGCGGGTACGAAGATGTCCGATTTGGACTCTCTTCCGGGGGGCCTCCCCAGTGTCCGTCCGGGGAGTCCAGGATGCGCAACAGATAGACCGAATGACACGTTCGAATGCAACCTCCCCTTTGCCCGTCTTCTAATCAACGCCGCTTCTCGCACAAATGATCAGAAAGTTCAGCGGCGCGGCCACGACGACAACGACGACGAACGACACGGGGCTACGTGCAAGAAGCCAGGAAACGGTTGTCGTTAACCGTTATGTTTAATCAGCGTAGCTAGCGCTAGCGCGCGAGCTCGCGAGCACATAACCGTACATTAACGTGGTAATCTTGTTGTTATTATGTTTTGATGGTTGGCTTTATTATTCCGGGACTCCTCCCGGGTTGCTAGGGGGGGGCTCTGCTGCTGGTGTATCAGGAACGGCCAGTACGGCTGCGGCTCTGCCAGCGCGCGATACGATGGTGCACAAAAGTAAAGACCACGAAGAGGGGAGGTGGCGATAAAGGGGAGAAGCGGGGGGAAAAAAAGGTTGCAAGCATACGGTATAGAAGGCTACACCGGGAGGCCTGATTGGAGAGTAGTTGCTGCTTTCGACTTCAAGCACAGCACACCTTTATACCGAAGGTGAGAAATATTGTAAGCGCTGTAGAGCCGGAGCAGACAAAGTTGCCGAGTGCCGAAGTAATTTCCAGCGCAACACAATTTTCTAACCCCATCGCACTGCCCCGAACGACCGAACGAATACCTGCGGGGGGCAGCATTGCGAGCGGGGGTCTGAGTGGAATGAGCCAGCACGTTTGAACGGCAATCGTGAAAATAACACTGAACGAAACGTGATTTGTCAAATACTCAACCTTGTGCGGTGAGATAGATGGTGTCGTGGGAAACAAAAAAAACGGGTTGGCTGTGTCACTCGGAAACGGAGAAGATTCTGATTGGAACTGAAGGGGATTAATGTAAACTCTTCTGCAAAATAGTTGAAAGTGCAATATTTACAGCATTTAAATGCCATAGTGTCATTCATGCGTCAGGAGCTAGTTCTTTCCTGCAACACCTATTCTTTAATGAATCCTTGTTGTGTGCAGGGATATATCTTCATAAATGAGATAAGCAAGATTTAGATTGCAATTATACGCATAAGTAACTTACATTTATCACCACCAACCTGGCGATGGTGTGACGAACTGGTAATGAAACTAGCGTTAATCTTTTTGTTCGTCTCTTCATGCTACGCTCCAACAGCGACTGCTTCGGCAACTAAATGTCAAATACGGCAATAACTGGTTGATCAAGATCAAGAACAGCTTCCCCGGTTGCCCCGTGCCTGAAGGGATAATGTCGCTAATCTATTTCGTTTTATTTTAGTTTTATTCTGTCTTTGCCCCGAGACCACCGGTAAGAAGTACTTGCAGAGGGGTTCGTCTCGCGCGTTGGATACAACGAGTCCCCATATGTTACGGACCCGTGCACCAACACTTCCTTTAAATGGCAAAAGACGTACACAACCGACCTCCCCATATAAACCCACCTTCAAAAGCAGCAGCTGCTGCTCTCTTCGCTGCTGTGCTCTGTTCTGCTTCCATTCCACCATTGCAGCGGTCGTAACAACATAATCCGCAAATGGGGAGCGGGCACCACCATGGCAGTGTGTGACAGTGGACGAAAACGCTCCTACATACGGTGGCGGAGGGTTCATACAAACACACACACAATTCCGTGCATTCGATACTGGCGCGAACGCGCGCATCCATCGTTAATGACCTTGGGGCGGTCGACGGCACCGGGTTGTGGCTCGGTTGAACTGCCACACCGGAGGTTGTTACCGCTGCTCGGCGGAGAACAGCGCGCACAAAAGGGAACGGGATAAAAAGCCACGCGAGTTATCGCAACTCCACTCCACGGCGGCCAGCTGCCCCGCGCAGGAAGATCGCAACAAGACACGGACACGAAAAACCGCACGGCGAAGATCCGACAGAGCTGCATCTGGTGACAACTTCCTTCTCCGTTGGGGACGATATCGTCGATGTAGCGCGCGAGCGCGGCGACACTCTCTTGGCGCGTTTGAAAAATGGCGAAGCAGCACAACGACCGAAACAGAACGTGACTAATCCGTTCGAGTTTTGTTCCTGGCGGTCTTAAATCCTCGGAACTCGTTAATCAATTCCCGTTACTGGGGCCTGCTGCCTACGGAATCGGCTCATCGGTCTTTTCACTTCATCGTTTAATATGCCTGCGGTTCAGTTTACAGCAACACTTTATGCGCTGCCGAGCAGATGGTAGTTTATCTGAAGATTTGAGGAGCCAAGATTTAATGACTTGTAATTACAATCGTTTATTAAAATTGAGATTACAGAATACTACTGGCAGAGCAGGCAAACGACGATCGTTTCAACAAATTAGTTTAACAATAATACTATAAATATCAGTGATGCTAAAATACTCAATAAAAATCACCACAAACCTGTCAAAGTTGTCCATTCCACACTAGAGACCATTTATTAGCAAACGGACAAACCTAAAGGTCGCTTTGTCGGCTAACCCTTGCAGCTGAAAAAGGGGTTTCTGTGGCTTAACGATCCTCCAATGTTCGTTCAACTGTTTTGTTCAACGTTTTCGTTCCGGACGGGTCTATTACCTTCAGCATATGGTAGAATTATGACACTGAATTTGTCAACCATCCCCCCGGTCCTGTTTTCCTTGCAAACCTTTTTTTTAAGGCTTCCATCCGTCCGTTTGCAAGCTTTACCCTTCCGTCTTTTATTCCTACCGCTTAGAGGGGAGGAACTGACACTATCGCTGATACTTAAGGCTATAAACAACATAGAACTTTAAACGCACGCCCGGTGGATACAAATTTTATTTGGGTTCTTTTTTGACACTCGTCTTGCAGCAGCAGAGGCACACAGACAACAACAGCAACAGCAAAAAAAGCAACAAAACCATGTGGCGATTTAATGCTTCCGGCATATGCAAACAGCGAGCGAGCACCTCCGCCAGCCGGTGTGACATAGTCAGTCAGACCCGTACACACATACTGCTGCGCGTCTTTGGCTGTGTGGTGGCTTAAAAATTCAGCCGACAACAAAAACGCCGCCCATTGCTCACACAACCAGCAAAAAAAAGCAAATAAGTGTAAACGCCACTGCCATTGCCAATGAGGCTCCTGTTTCGGTATGTTGACATCAAAACACCACACCCCGCACAGCACGTCTTGCTGTTGTTGGTTCCTCTTGCCGGCAAAAGCCATCCGCAAAACCACAAAGGTTCCACAAAAATAATCGTCATAAAAATAGCATCCAGCAGCAAAGCAGCCACCACTCCACTCCCAAAGCCCACCGATAACTCTCTGTTCCTGTGCCCGTAAACACTGCCACATTCATGGCGGATCTGATCGTCACACATCTCGTGTGCGACGACCACACCACACGCAGGAACTGCAATGGAAAAGTAATATCCGCTAAATTAAAAATGGAAAACACTAACAGCAAACAAACAACTAAGAAGCCAAACTGCGTGTCAGCCCCACTGTCAACGGCGCAGTAGCACACAGCAGCTATTATTAATTATTATGGGCTGGCTTATCAGTGCGCCAATACGAGCAGCAGGGGAACGCCACGTCGATCTTAGCTGCGCAGAACCAATCGATTTTCAGGTGTTTTATGAACGACTCTCGGTGGGTATTTGAAAAGGAACTGCACACTGCGCATGCTGGAGCCGTGTGCCGTACACGTGACAGGCAGTCGCGACAGTGCTAATAAAATGAAGAAGTAATCTATTTGCGACGGAAAGTATTCCGCAGCATCCTACGTTGTCCAGACAAACAAACAAACGAAGCGCAAGCAAAGCTCAACTATAATAAACTGAACACTGACGACTAAAATGATAAGATTGCATCTAAATCTTTGGAAACACTCAAAATTTTCATCATTTTAGTCGGTATCTAGAATGCATGCTGCTGGTTACGGACGTCCTAGCGTCAAATACATCAGAAACAACGTTCTTGGACGTTCCGCTTTGTCTTTGGTAACAACAAAAATGGATGAATGCGGCTCGCTGCCGAAACAACAATCATCAGCCCAAATAACTTACTGCAAAAGGCGCCTCCCCAGGGGGAGAGAACGGAAAACATGGCTGCTAATCAAATTGTGCAAAAGTCGTGACTTTGTTCGGTTTGTTCGACTGACCCGCCCGTGTGCAAATTGGTCACTAGCACACTGGGCAGATTGCAACACGGACCTGCTGCGTCACGACCAGAACCGACAAGACAAAAAGCAAACAATGGAAAATTAGACCCCTGTGTATTTTTAACTTCTTTATTCTACAAATTGACATATTATGACAGACGGCTTAAATCTGGCACATACTAATCATTTAAGCTACCGTGAATCATGCTGTCAAATTAATAATATTTATATGGAGATTTTTTAAATAATTTTCGTTTAAATAGAAATGGTATTTCGAAGATATTCCAAGGGTATTATACTATCTAATCTGCAAGCGTTGCGTTCCTCCTTGTAGTGATTTTATTTTGCTACTCAAAATGCGTAACGATAAGTAAACAACACCACCAATGTAAATCTTACGTCGTTCTTACAAATGGTAAATCAAAACGTTCTTATCTGTTATAAACTGTACAGAAACACACGCAAACAATCACCACAGCAATCATGCTCTGCCGGTGTCCACACGTGCGTAAAATTATGGCATTACGGTTTTGCATTGAGAGTTAGAAGCCTGCGTCTTATCAAAACATACGAACGCACACAAAGACGCAGTCAACCTCCTGCTAATCTTCACTTGCTCTCCACTCGAACGCGAGAGGCTGCTACAATGATCGCACACTCGGTTCCGTCGTGTTCCATGCGCAAATGTCTATCATTAATTTCGCATCCGCAGTATTAGCATAATTTGATAACACCTATCACTGTCAAGACTGTTGCTAAATTAGAAATAATGTTACAACATTACGAGCAGAGCGGGAAATGGCTCATCTTTCATGGCCAGTGACCGTGATCCACTGGGTCCCGCGGGGTTTGCTGTTTGCATGCAGTGCAACAGCAGCTACTGTGAGCAACCTGGGACGTGCCGCGATGAACGTGGACATACAAAGTATTATCATTATTTAATTACGTTTAATGTCAGTAGGTGTCACTGCAACAACCCAACATACAGTGCTGCTTATTATGCCGTTATGAAAGTGTCTATGTAATGCCTTTCAACATAAGCATCAACGTCGATAAAGCATAATTTATCGATAAACTGCAATATGGTTTTCTGTAACCTACCAGTAATACATACAAATCGTCTCGGTGATCAAGATTCCGTTGGGTGCGTTTTAATATTACACTTACCTAAAAAGAAACGAGAAGAGAAGAAATACGAAATTAATATTTAATTTACTGAAATATGACAATCTTCAAGATTTTGTATCTTTTACACATGCGTTCGCAACATATAGAGAATATATGTCTACTAGATACTAGTGGATTCAAAATATCTACGTCTCACGCACTGCTTGATAAACTTTTGTTCAGCCTAATATTTTATTGAGTGAACGAATCACGTACATTATTCGCAAATCATTGAACCATCGACGACTTCCTTCATTCCTATAACGCAGTAGGCTTCTGCTCCCCCGTCTGATAGCCAATCAATGTCGCACATCACACGCCACCACCTCTCTGTATACAAATCCCAACGAAAGCAAGTAAAGATTTGGAAGCGCTCCATGAATACCAAATATGTGCCGGGCATCCGAACAAGCGTGGCCAGAAATACAGAATCAGCTGCAAGCGGGCATCCCCACAGCCATCGACACGGGCGCGATGGATAGCTACAGTGCACGCTTCACTACCTCTTGCGAATGAATTATGACTTCATACTCGTAAACGTCAATTGGTCGACTTCGAACTTCCACTAGAATGCTGAGCACATCACGCTTCAGTAGCAGAGACGAGCCGCACAAACTAGTAGTCGTGAAAGCCTACCACCAACCAGCAGCAGCAGAACGCAAAGAAAACGTTTGGGAAAGAAATTAATATTTCAATAACATTACATCCGCTGTTCGGCCAGAACCGTACCAGCACCGTGTAGCTGTACAGTGGTGAAGGTGGCAAGAAACCCGGTAGAGCAAATAAAAAGGTGGAAACAGCGCGTTGCTGGAGACGAGGAGAACGATTTGATGAGTACAAACGTCATTTCGTTTCCATTTCCGGAACCAAGCATTTCCGTTCGCTTTCCCTATCCGTTGCGGGGAGAGCTAATAGGGCCGACAAGAAGAAACGAACCTAGGGGTCAAGGAAATAATGTTAGCCGTCTTCCTGAAAACTAGCCTCGTCGCTTTACTGAAACAACTGGTACAGTTTGCAACAAAAAATATTTTGGAAGATAAATAAATTAATTTTCAATCCGAAATAAAACATTTAACGAAACGTTTAACATAGCAAAAGAGAAACCCCTTTTCCTTTCTGATAGCATCCGTTTCCTCAATTGTTTGTATTATTATGAAACAAATCATTCGAATTTAAATACGTGACACGGAAAGAAATTAGAAACCCATTCTCAACTTTCTACAAGCAAGCTCTTCCTTTGTTTCCATGTTATAGGCAAGAATTCTATAGGAGAATTTGATGCTCTCCCTGGGGTGAAGGAACAAGACTTTTGACTGAAAATCAATTAATCTTCGTGACATGTAATCAACACGATTCTGCTGTCCATGCTTGGTTGGCCATCCTAGGGATGTCACGGAACCGAACCATTCATAGCACTGTGATGATGCTCAAGGCTCATTTCCGGGCTTTACCCAATTTGTCCACCACTCTGTCCCTTGCCACAACCTCAAAGACTGGGACAAATCGATGGGCAACGGTAACGAAAGCAAGATAACTTTATAGATTCTCTTGCCTCTACCTGTAGGGTTCCTTTCTGCCACACGATAATGGGCGAAATTTGCCTGACAAAAGAACGACGCTGACGGATTCAATATAGCCGTTGACAAATAATCGCTACATTCTCAGCTCCTTCAACTCATCTTGGAAGGGTGTGCCGAAGTTCGAAGTAACTCTCCTGTCTCGGGCCGAATTCAAAGGAATGCGATTGTTAGGATCAAACACACTTCTTATCGGATGCGACCCTTCTTTCACCGAAAGGGTCTTGTACGCTTGTCTGACCTAGCGGTCCGTCGCTTGAAAGGGAAAGTGGCGTTCCGTTAGGTGATGGTTTTTGTTTATCGAACTCGAAAAGGACTTCTCCAGCGAACCATGACTCATCGGTGCACACTCAAGCGAAACGCGTCCTGAACAAACGCTCTTGTCATGGTGCGTGCGTGGGGGGTAAAGAAAGGTGTTCCAATGTCCCAAAATGAAGAAAGCGCGTGGCGTTATAAGCAAGATACGGTTACCAGACACGCCAATGCACGTGACCAAGGGTTAACCAACATTACTTTTAAATCCATGTTTTATTCATAATTGTCTTCCGTGTTGAGTTGTTGGCCGGCGATGAGAACGCCATTCCGAACAACCTCCGTACGGGCGCGTGTGTTGTCGTGTAGGTTGCAACCAGACCAGCCAGAGGAAACGGAAGGGTCCTGAACGAGCCCGAACGATGGCTTGTGAGGTGTATCTCCTGTTTTTATTTGACTTTTTTTTAAATAAAACGTTCAACGCCCTGATCGAATCAGGGGAAACTTAACGAGGCAATGAGATAATAAGGAGAAGGTAGCACAGAATGGCAACGGGCTACCCAAAAAAATGCAGGCAAAAGAGATGGAAAAGGGTTGTTGTGGACCCTCTGCCTCGACGTGACGACTCCCGCGGTGGTGTGTTTGGCTGTTTGTTGCAATTTAAAATTCATCAACCACGCGAGATCGGGCCACTATAAATTATCATGTCGACAGCTTTTTTTCCACAGCCACCGCCCACAAACGCAGACCCGATGGCGCGCGCCGTGAAGCCATCGTGTTACCCGAAAACATGCTGACAGCATGATGAAAGTGGCTGCCACAGCCCAACGGACGACTTCCGAACATCTATAATCCTGGATCTCGGTGGTTTGTGATCGCTCCACCAGAAAACGGTCCATTCATGCCATGCCAGCAGTCCATCTAAAATGGAAAGGCCCAAAGCCGGATTTATCAGCCGTTTCTGGAACTACCAACAAAAAAAAAGGAGCCAAAGTGACACATACAAACCCGCACGAGCGAAGCAACGTGTTGCATACAGTTGATTGATAATCGTGTTATCACTTTTACGGTGGGGATTATATCGGACATAGGGCAGCCTAAAAATCTAGCGATCCCCATAAAGAAAGGCTAGAATTGGGACTGGTTCCGAGATTCCAATGATTACACAGCGGGTAGAAGAACTGTCGCCCTCACAAGTATTGTGAAGAAAATGTTGCAGCGAAGGAACAGAGAACGAAAAGATTAACTTTGAAAGCCGATGGGAAAATGGGACCCTTCGTTGGGTGGCTTTTGGCTTAACAAAGATGGAGGAGTTAGTTTATGGAGATAATGAAGAGATTTATAGCAGTGCTCTATTGCACGGGCAAGATTTATCATTACACAAAGGTTTCACTGTAGCAAACACTAGAAGAAACAGCAAGAAGAATATTTTACCATTTTCTAAGTTGAAAACGGAACGTTTAGTTTACTAAAAACCATACATTTATGCATCGCGTTTCAATTATTTAAATATTATTGTACCATGCGCACCAAACCAAGCAGCTTAAAATTTACGACCGTCAACGTTGGAAAAACAGAAAAATTCTGTTGAAATTAAATGAACAATACAAATGAATCTCAATTCAGATCTAGAGCACACGACCGGGATGGCTCTTTACTGCCGATCTGCGGGAAAGGTCGCTGAAACTACATCGACAAACACAGACACAACACCCCCAACCACAACTGACGATGGGGGCCACAACACCGCCGCCGCCACGATAATAAAATTGCTGAAATAAGCTGAAAACAAGGAAAAACTATGCACAACAGATGACGCGCGGGGAAGAATGCGGCAAATTGAGAGCAAACACAGAACGAAACCCCCACCATCATGTGAGGTGGATGAGTGAGTTCGAGTGAAACTGAACCACACTGCCAGCAACGCCAGGGGGTTCTCTCATCCAGAACGAAAAGCAAAAGGCCATTAACCGAGCCACGTGGACTAACCCGAATCAGTCTAAATAATCAACAAACGCCTTTTAACCGACCTCCGAAAACGCGGCATACACGCGCACCTAACACCGCCACCAGCAGCCCAACAGCAGCAGCAGCAGAGCAGACGGAAATTACCGTAGCGAAAATGGCCGCCGGTGCTGTAGGAAGTGTGGGTTTTCGGAGTACATGCTACCAGCAGAAGATATAGTTGATGTTCCAAAAGCCCGACACTACGCACCAGAGAAGAATGGAAAAAAACTTGTTCCTATCATCTCAGTGGCGTTCTTCTCTACGCTTCTAGCTGCGCAACATACACTACATTAGAGCCGATAGGCTAGGCTACCAACGGCAGCAGCAGTGAAGAAGGAAATATCTATTAACCCGCGTTCGCCGGTTGGGCTGTGTACGCGCGGGGGCCTGCCTCCAAGGCTATTTGTCCGGATCGAACACGAAAACCGGAAGTTCAAAGATGTTTCGAGCGAGATAAAATAGATACACACAGCACAACAGCCGAGAGTATCCACAGTGCAATGGAAAATAAAAACCGAAAACAACAAGCGTGTACGTGTGGAAGGTTCTGATCCGGACGCAGGGTATATCTGATACACTGTCGTAATGCGGTGGTGGTCAGAAGTATTGACAACGGTCATAGCACGACCATAAGCTCTCCACCACGTTCTTCGGGCATTGTACGTCCGCTTAGGCTTATTGTAGTGAGGGATCGGTGCGTGAATATATGGGTTCAGTGTTGCCGTCCGTTAGGATCTATCTATTCGATCGAGCATGCAGCGATGCGCGTTAGGGTCGTTCGTGTTCCTTCGGATATCCCTTTTTCTCCGCCTCCGAACAACCGCCCGCCGCCACCGCAGGTCCCTAATGTTACACAAATAAATTGTCTATCCCTTCGCCCACGCGCTCATTGCCGGCTACGTAAACAAACACCCGAAACGCTTCTGTTTATATGGATTCATTCGTGCGCTTGTCTGGAACCATTAGGATCCTTTGGCTGGAAATAAAATATGCCATAGGCTAGAACACATAAACGTGATGTGTTTACAGAGTTAGCTGGATCGGGATATGGCTGGATATCGTGTGGGATATTGCCAGAAGAATTGAGCTTCTTAGCCATTAAATGTATTCAAATTGCCTCACGATCGAAACAACCCAACTATAAAGGAATATGTTTCATGAACAATAGCTTCGTATCTGTAGCTGCGAAAATAGCGGCAAAATACTCACAAGTAAACAGCATTTTACAGTAACGAAACAACAGTTGACTGTTAACACTATCTAGCTGATACAAAACAACCTTCTCCCTCCGCTTCCTGACGTATGCCGAGCGATAAACAAAACCCAAAACAGACACACATTTTTACCGCATCACAACAACAACACACAACCGCACAAATGTGACCTTCGCGTTCAAACTGGTCCACCGGAGATAAACCCTTTCAGATGCGAGACGGACAGGGATATACGGTGGAGGGGGAGGAGGTGTGGCATGTGGGACCCAGTATTTGGACAAAAAACTACGCATCAAATCCCAGCGCCCGAACAAGCAACAACAAACGCACGTTTTGCTGGCGATAAACTATACCACGGATTGGCCGACGCGGCGACGCGTACGTTTAAAAATCTTTAAACACATTCTAGCACTTTCGCTATCGACAGGGGCCGCTCGCGAGCGCGCGTAAAACTTCCACATTCCGCAGCGAACGACATTCCACCGCCATGAATAATGATTTGACGTGATTTTTTTTACAAATCCAGACACCATCGTCACACCCGGAGGAGGAGACTCAGACGACAAAAAAATCGTTGACTTAAACTTTTGTTGTGGATCCCCCACACCTTCGACCACTCGCGGCCTAGTTACGTACAAAATTCACACAAACTCGCGTCCACACCACACCAGCCTTCTGTAAAGTGTCCTGAGACATACCGTCGTCCATCCGAAACGAATCTCTCTGAATGGGCGCCGAACAAAGGATGAAATATTTGCTGTTTGTCGCGCTTCGTCATACAATCCCACCGGGTTGGGATTTGTTTGACGAAACACGAGAGGTTGGCGTGTGCAAATGGAAGTATCGGTCTTGCTTGAACTCTGTTGTTGTCTAGCGATCCAGCTGTAGTACGATGGGGACACACTTGCAATCGATAGACGATCGCGTACATACAAGAGGGTGAGCTGTTACTGTGAGTTGCTAATGATGACCATCATGATGATGATGATGATGATGACGGTCGACGCCCAGCGGTTGACATTGAACGGAATGGACGCGATCGCCGCCGACACCACCCAAAAGCAAAGTAATACGATCTCAGTCGATAGCCGATTTGCTATGCAAATCGCACCTCCTCGAGAACACGTCTCTGCCTCACTCAACACCACTCACAGCCGCGTTTATTTGATCCTGATCCACTGGAACCGACCACAAGAAACACGAAGTCGGGAGACTATGGAGGGTGTGTGTGTGTGTGTTTTTGTGCAAGACTTGCGGCAGACGATCGATAACCTTGACTTCGCGGCGCCGCTTTGCGCGATCCTTTGTCTGGCGTCGAATTCGCATGCCAAGTGTCGAGTGTATGCGGACACGCCTTGGTGCAGCATGGCATGACTTCATTATAGGAGTTCCCATCACAATAGGCAATCAAATACGAGGATCTTCTCATCGAACCGGCTTCGAACGTTCAAGCAAATTTGTTAGATGCTTCAGAGTTGTTGTTTGAAGAATGCATTTTTCAATGAAGGATCGACTGCGAGCTTCAATGATGATTGAACCAGGAAAATTATAATAGCAGAAATTAGTACAGATACCATGACACCAGTTGCAGACGCTAGAAACAGTCCATGGAGCGGGCCCTCCCTTTCAAAGCCCTCGAACGCTGTCGTTGAAGGCTCTGGCTAAATAAAACATTTACCTAGAAGTGGAGCATCTCTTAACGACTACATTCATCGGGAGCTACTTTCTCTCACATCCCAAATCTCAACACCATAAGGTAAGGAACATCGTCACATAAAAGAGCTCTCCAACCGCTACAATTGAATTAAGTAGTGCACACAGTACACGAAGACGGCGCGCGCTGCTGATGGCATCACAAAAGGAAGGCTACCTCGCTACCACGTTCTTCGCTTCGGGCTGCTGGCGGGGGTGGCTGTGGGCACAGCATGTTAAGAGCGGTGCTGCAGCCAACAACAGCAATAATGATGTTGAAGTTGCTGCACTCAAACCGTTCCCTCGCAGCAGTTCCCCCCTCACAGTCCACAAACCCTCCGGGGCCTAAGTGTTAAAAACGTTTATCTTCTTTTCATCAGCACCATCATCATGGACGTCGCGTGTGTTCCGGGTGGGTCCGGGCATGAGTTGGCCTCCGGATGATGGCTTGGTAGCTGTTGCTGCCCGCTACCGGAGGGGGGGGGGGCTCTCCCATCGATAAGTAAACGCTTGTTTTCTTGCCAGCAGCTGCCGGAGTAGCAGATTTCTTCCCACGCAGAGGAGAAATCCAGTATCCGCGATCGGTGGACGGGACAGTAAGGAGGGCCGCGGGAAAATGGTATAATATTGTACACCGGAGCGGAGGTTCCCTACTGTATCCACTGCCCGATGACGATAGCCTCCAGGCAGGCACTGCGTTAGTCTTTAAAGTGCAAATATATTTCAACGCCAATCTGTTCTCGGGATGTTCAATGAGCATAAAATTGGTGCAGTTTCATCCGGAGGGCGAACCGCAACTTGGCACGTGAGTCCATCGAAAAGGGGTTGGGGTGCATTAATCTTTGCGTGAAACACAGCTTTCTGCGGAATGCGGGACATAAATGTATCATCATCAGCACCGACTATATAAATTGATTCCACTAATACAGTGTGCGTAGCATCATATTTCACCAAACAAACAACATTCCTGAGATTGGAGTCATGTGTTCTTGGAGCAAAAAACGTACGAACAACGCTGTAACAAGTTACTTTAACACCATCGGAACACACATTGCATTGATAAGCACAAATCGCAATCTATATTTTCTCTTCAGCAGTGCAGCAAAACAACAAGTGTAGGAATTTCCCATGAGCGTGAAAAGCAACCCATCCATCTGTGCCATCTGTGCACAATGGTACAACCCCTGAAGTGTGTATATGGGTGTTTCAGGTTTCGTTTCTCTTTCCGTTTTCGTGGGCATAGTATCGAAGCGAATACTTGTGACTTAGAAACATATTTTGCCATACCGATGATTCATCGCAGCTCTTTCTTCGCAGCGTTGGAGATGCTTCATTTGTTTATCCGACTTCCACACGCGGGCCCGCGGCGTTCGTGGAACAAACAGACGAAGCAAAAACAGTTGCTGTATGTCGCTGCCCCACCCCCCCCCCCCCCCGCCTTTGTGCACGCCACATTTGTTGGATTGGAAATAAAATGCAGCAAAATAGCTGAGTAATGAAACGCACCCGAAGTGTGTAAATCTCACTGCTACAGAGAGCAGCCTCCTTTCTTTATCCATTTTTTCTTTCTTCGGCGGAACACGAACACATCGATTGAAATCGATGATCGAACAAAATATAGTTCAGGCCGAGTAAACCACACCGTGGAGCAACAAAAAAAAACAAGCACGTATATACGCGGGCCTAGCAGCGATCGCGCAGAAAGTTGTACGTTTTTTTCTGCTAATGTGGTAAACAACTCGAAAAAACGTGGTACTGTGGGGGCAGTACCAGCGCCGGGGGCAAGATTTCGCCCAGCCCAATGCTGCGATGATTAAGAGAGTTAGAAAAGTGGGATGCCGGGCAGGCATATATAAAAAGAGGCATAAACAAAACATTCCCAACACACCCGAGCGAATCAAACCAATTATGTTGAAATTGTGCGTTTCATTTCACGATTCCCGCCCACCGCCCCACCAGCTTGCCTCGCCTTGCCCCCTGGCCGCTTGAAGCACGGGTAAGTGTTTTAAAGCCGACCCGATCCTCTTTCAACTCTGCACGACTCATAATTACCCCCGGTTTGAAAAACATGACGTATTTGTCAGAAGCAGCGGAGTCTCGCTTGCTGGATGTGAAAACGACCGGTCGTTCATGCGTCGTCAACCATAGGGGCCCATATGTTCGGGGTTTAGTGTATCATCGCTCTGGACGAAATTTTGCCCCGCTCCTGCTGTCTTCCCCAGCGGGCATCATCGTGACAGTCGTGATGGACAGAGGAAGACACACATCACTGCAGAACGACGCGGCAAGGCAGGCACTATCAGAAATGTGCAAGGAGTCGCTGGAGACGCAAGGAGACGTAAGATGATACACGTTGGAAAGTTTTGACATGTCATGCCAAAACGGAAAAGTCAGTCCTCCACAGAATATCGTATTGCTGGCAAGGCTCTAGTGCACTTCCTACTTCCGCACACTTGTAAGCGAAACCCGAGTGTGGTGATGGATGCACATGGTCAATTTAGATTGCTAACTACAGCAGTATTCATTTTAGTTTCTAAATGTTTGGAACGCAACTTGAACATTGTGGAATTGTATAGGGTATGTTGGGCAGGTCAAACAAAACGAGTGGAATATTACTGTGAAATGTTATGAATGAAGTTATAACACAAGTTTTGTAGAGGCTGTATCAATATTTCTCTAAATATACACAAATGTCTAAAAAACAGCATGTATCGAGAATTCTGAGACCGAAAAAACGTGAAACTGATCCCAAAATACTACAATGATATCAAAAAAGTTTCCGTGAAACTATAGCACATATACTATCCATTCCTTGGGGGCCATTTATACCTGTCATGTCTCATATTTTCCTACGCAATTCTTATTCGCTATCGGTGCTTCTTCCATTCCAAAATGCTTGCGATCACGCCCACACAACTCAACATGCAGCAGGGCAAAATGCAAGTCTCTCTCTCTTTCTGCTCTTGCAACACCCACTCCGACCTTTAACTAACGGATCATCGTCCTAAAAGGGTGGGTCGCCCCGAAAACAACTGACAGCAGCCGGTCCCTGAAGGTGAATGTTCCTGAATCTCTTTCTCCCTGTGACCCCTCTTTGTCCGTACACAATGTTGGCTCTAAATCTTGCAAATTTTACTTACTTTTCAAAAACTCGACCACACTTTGCAGTTGCCGTAGCGCAGGAAATCAGCTCGCGTGTGTTTTTTCGTGACGCACACCCAGGAGGGGTTGGGCCGACAATTGTTTTGCAAACACCGAAACACTTGACACGCGTGCAGCAGACACTGGCCCGCACACACTCGGTTCGGGATACCTTGTTTCCTCTCGCTCCTCACCAACGAAAACTCCGCCGATATTTCTCGATCTCTTCGCCGGAACACTCTTGTTTTTTTTCGCTCCTCCTGAATATGCAATCGATCACACTTCCGATCACTTTTCACTCTCCAAGCAGGAGGCGGAATATGTCTCAACTCAACACACTGATGACACACACACACACTCGTGCGGATGGTAGGGGGAGCAGGGGTGGAGACAACACTTCAAAAACCAAGCACACTTGTCGTCACCGGTCGGTTCGATTGCTGTTGGGAGAAGTGACAAGGTTGGGATAGAGTAAGAACAAAGCATGTAGAAATGTGTTTATCGCGCGTGCAGGGTGGCCTCCTCTCCCGGGTTGCAACCCGAGTTGCACCGCGAGCCTCCCGAGAGAGACGAAACATAACTCGAGTTTCAAATTTCCGCCTGACCGCTGCGACGAAGAAAAACTGCTGACCGCAGCAGGCGCATGTGTTTAAATTTTGGAGTTGAAGGCTCCGCCGCACAGTAGGCTACCTTCGTCTGTTAGCAACATACACAAAATTCTCTCCGTGCTCTTGGTCGCCGGCACGTGAAAACACGCCGGCACTAGAGCTCTATCTCTATCCCCCGCGCGCTATTCCGAATGGTTTGTTGATCCAGAAGCGTTGCCCCTGATCCCGGCGCTCCTGACTTCTGCCGTCTTCTTAGACGAGCAGCAGACTCCGTCCGGACGCGAAGCACAAGAAACGACGAATCGGAGCCTGCAATCTGTACCGGCCTATACCCGGGGCCGGGCGCGCTGTATGTTGCACTTCTTCCCATATTCGCGAAATGCTGTAGAGTTGGTGGTTTTATTGCTCACTCGCCTCTTACTTCTTGCTTCTTTTGCCTTCGTCTTCATCATTTCGCTTTGGCGTCTTCGTTCGTTAGATGTTCGGTCGCGAATTGCCTTAGTCCAGAGTGTGTGTGTGTGTGTGTACACGCTGGTCATCACCACAACCCCAGTTGTTGCCCTTTTCCCTCTCCACGGGCTCTTGGCGTTCTTGGTTGGAAGGGTGCAGCAGCAGCAGCAAGCAACGCAATCGTTCCCGGCTCGGCCGAATGTGGAGGAAGGTAAATGGCAAACCGGCCATCGTCAGCAGCAGGCCCAACTTCTCAATTGAACTTTTCTTCTGGCAGCGATGGACCGTGCGGGGAACGGTTTTGTTAGCGCGGCCTCCTCTCGGTCCCTGCATCATCCTTCACACACGCTCTCCTGTGCCGGATATGCTTCTGATGCAAGCATCGAACGTGGCAGAGACGCACGCGCATACACACAGAGATACCCCCAATATAGGTACATGCAATACATCGAAACACACGCGTGCGAGAGATGATACTCGCACACCAATGCAAACGCGATCTCGGGCAGGCCGGAGTAGCGGAGAGACCAACGCACCCAAAGGCGAAAAAACGTGGGCAGAAAGTGGAATCTTGCACAGGACACGACATACACAGGGGATAGCGAACAGGACGAAACCGGCACAACCAACTAGCAGACAAGAAGACGCACACGCACACACCAGCAGCAGCAGGTCGCGGTTTCTTAGCCCGTCCGTGGCTGCGATAAGATTCGACCGGGCAGCACGGCACAAGCAACCGGCTCGCGAGAATGAATGACTTAATGGCACCAAGAAGTACCGGCGAGCATGGGTAGAGCAGCGATATTCTTTGCGAAGCGAAGAAGAGATAGGGACAAGAAGCTACCAGGAAACGGACCACAGCACACTGCCCAAGGGTTCGGGGGGGCTCCCTTGTGTCCGCACATCGCACGAACGAGCGCGGACGCGAGGCGTCGAGGTTAGATCTTGCCAATTTACCCCGTGGGCAAAATCCATTGGAAACACGGCGGCAGCACTAGGGTAGAAAACTAGTTCCAGACGCATTAACTCTGCTTATGCTTTCTTGCCGTGGCTGGTGTGTATGTATGAATGTGCGTGTGTGTACGTGGCTCGAATAGGCGAGAATTGTTAATCCTGCCAGAAGATTTTCTGGCCGCTCGAGAACAGGTAGCGCCGCGGGATCAACTTGAAAAATGTAGAACATCTTTTTTTACTTCTGTTGCCAACGTGTTTCTGCGCTTGAACCTGTACAGACGCTACACACCGGCAGGATGTGTACCCCCGTCTCGAAGAGCAGTCCCCTCCACCTCTCTCCTCATCCTCTCCCGCTCAACCTCTTTAAAGCCAAATTCCGGCCATTCATCTGCTACATGCAATTTGATCAGGTCCGAAAAGATGATGTATTTGATGGGGAAGCGTTACCGAAACCAAAAAAAATATATATCTAATGCTTCCCCCTCCGCAGCCCCTGCCTAACGAAGGCACCCACAAATGCTGGGGGAGAAGAACGGCGAAACGAACGAAAAAGGGAGAGAGAGAGAAAAAAACGGTGCAAATGTGCGTAAAGCTTCAAGCTAAGTCGAGTGGAGAAAATTCAAATCGACAGCGCAACCCCCGGGCCGGTGCCGAGGCTATCATCATAAAAAAGCAACGGTCAAATTGAACACTGACCTCGTTGGAGGAAAGCGAACACCCGAAAAAGCGCCCACTCTCGGAGGGATTGGGGTGGGACAGGGGTGGGTGGTGTGCGCTCCCAAAAACCGGGCAAGAAGTCGGCGAGCCACGACCGACACACAGGGTTCGTTCGTTTCCCCAAGCACCGGAAAACTCAGCTTCAGTAAAGAGAGATAGCGTGGGGGAGAGAGAGAGAGAGCGAGAGAATTTTGATTGTACTCGGGAAATGCTCAAGCACTGCTTTTCTTGTTGCGATGATCAGGGATAATTTTCCCCTCCACTCGGTGTTGGTGTGAGGGTGCACTAATAGACGCTTGGAGAGTGAGAACAAAGCGCCCGGTTTCTGCACAGTGAACAGGGGCGACAATAGTCCACGGTTTCAGCAAGACTCACAGCCACGCACAGCCTCCTCCCGGGAGAGCATGGAGCCACACAGGCATAAGCGGGGATCGCGGGCGCTCATTCATTGTCTAAACTTAGGTGCACTTACGCCCGCCCTTCCAAAGCCAACGTCCTGCCCATTTGCCACCGCACACAACACACGTACACACGAACACACGTTGGCTTTGTCACCCCCGGTTTTTGCCTCAAACCACTCAATGCAATTTTTCACAAACATCCATCGAAGCCATCCATGAATCGCACACCACACATTGCCATGGAACATGAAGATCCTAGCAGGCGCCAGAACGGAGCACACGGGTTAGTGACACATCCAGGCAGAGATTCATCCTCTCCTTCCAGAGCCCATTTAAATGCACTGTTTCCACTGCTCTTCCAAGCCCCCAAAAAGCCTGCTGCTGCTGGATTTTTCACACACGTTTTATCCGGTTTTTTCAGAAAACCACCAACACACACACTTTGCACTTTGCAGTACGGCCGCGGCACAGTTCCCAGTCACGGATGCACGCACAGTTCGCAGAAACAAGGGTGATTGAAAATGGCTGATCTCCACTGCAACATCCCTCTTTCCTTGGGCAGGAAGAAAAGCGACACAAAGCTTCAACGCAGCATCAAACTCACGGGAATTAAACGCCTCTTCACAGCACGAACGCCAGACACAGAATGAGAGAGGGACGTCCACCACGAACACAACGAGAGCACACACAACGACGCGCTGCCACGGGAGACGGTGCGAGCGAAGGAGCTAGCGCGCGACTGTTGCGCTCTCGCTCCCTCGCCGCTAGTGATGGGCCGCTCGAGCCAGAATCGTACCTCGTGCGCGCACGCGATACGCGGCAGCAGTGAGTCTGTAAAGTACCTTCTCGTGTACATATTTGGGTGATTTTTAGGAAGAACTCTCTGGTTCCAAGCTAAGCTAAGTTAGCTGATAACAAAGTTTTCAATTTGTGTTTAGCTATTTATCAGCAACTTGGTTGGAAACAGCGTGTGTACCAAAGCGGTTTTCAAATTGATTGCGATGGTTCGTGAATCGATTACAATTATGCTCTTCCAAATAAAGAAATAAATTTTCTGTTACATCTAAATTTTAATAAACCTAATCATTTTTATCGATTTATACGACATTCAGCTTATACTCCATCACGAAAAAAACAGTGTCCAGATCGAATTTAGACACGCGCGCGATTAATAGATTTTTTCTAGATTGTGTTTTAGAGTATAGAGATCGGAGAAGCAATTTGAGGTAGAAAGATTTTTTTCCATAAGCTTATGCACAATGTAGGTAGTCGTCTATCTTCAAGCTAACATAATTAAATATCAACAGATAATCCGACTATATCGACCAAATGTAGGAGGTTGCTGGTAGACATCATGACCATAATAAAATTGAATAATGAACCGGAAGTGACGGGAAAATGTAAAATCCTCATTTGTGTTTGTAACAATTGAATACAATCAATCAATACTTACTTAAACTTATTAACTATTATAGGTATTTTGTTAAACTAATTTTAATTCACCCAAAATTTTAAATGGCTTCTACTAAAAAATATCCTATAATATAGAATATTATATTATATATATAATTTAGGTTTAAAGATGGGCCTATAGATTCAAATCATTCGATATCGTGTTCCTTCTAAAGGATCATATTGCCATCACTACGCATAAAACAAAGCTTCTGTGTTGTGTGCGCGGAGAGAAATCTGCACGCACACAAGCGCACACAACTCCACCTGTGCCCGGCACGCACAGTAAACGCACACACAAACACGCTCATCACCCATTGCTATAGAAAGAAACAGCACGATCCTGAAACCGGAAAAGTCGGGTACACTCGTGTAAGGACTTGAAAGGTTGCCTCCCGCTCCCGCTGGAAATAGTGCATTTGCAGCAAATTTTGATAGGCCAAATTTTGTACCATCACCTTCGATGAGTCATCTGGCATCTTCGCCACGATCGTGTTCTGAGAAAGTTTGTGTACTGTACAGTCTCGTAGAAGCAATGGATGAATCATTCACAGAGCTCGTAAATTAATGGAATAATTCATGCACTCTCGAAACGTGTCACACGGGGAGTTTGATGATGACTATCATTTGCCTTTTTATGGACATATAGCAGCGGCATATATTCGTTTATCTCTTTTTCTCTCTCTCTCTCTCTCCTGGGCACTTCAAACTGTGATACACGAGGAATTAGGCTCACGACCTGAAGCACAATCGCCTTTGAATGTCGAACACCCGACACCTAATAATTGCCATAATACCTCTTCTCGAGCCGTGCTTCGATCTGTGAGTCCTGCAAGTTATTCGGCATGCAAGCGCTAGAGTACTTCCCATGCACGTCTGTGGAGAGCCTTCGTAGAGTAAATCACTCGACACACGTTACGATAGGTCAAAACGCGGTCTCTGCCGACGTTCTCTCCCTCCGTGCACATGACGATACCGAATCAAAACCACCAGAAAGCAATCAGTAGAGCGAACTCTCCTAACACTCGAGCAGACCGGCCCGGCCGCCCATAGCATTGGGGAGTTTAAAATTCCCAATTTCCACAAACCTCCGTTATAAGCGGTACGTTTATCTCGTGCGCGCGCCCCTCTCATCCGATGACTTTGACCGGAATATTGGTAGCACGGTGGGCAGGAACAGGAAGTGTGTGTGTGTGTATGTGTGGCGGGGGGTTAGGCCTCGATGCAAGGCGAACACAGATAGCAGATCGTCCAACCGCGGACTGATTGGCGGCTTGTTGTCGGGTCGAACGGCACCGGCCCACCACCACCCCACTCCATCGCCAACGCAACCCCC